>JANHGB010013252.1:17067-27139 GCA_026283785.1 Coracopsis vasa
CCACCATCAGCATAGTTCACAACCTCACAAGGGCACGCAAGCTCTTTCCCCACGACAAGGGGGTGTCCGTGAAAGAGAGAGTTCCATAATATGCATAACCAAAATAAATCATTGTTAATTGAAAGGAAAAAAGAGTTAAGGGAAGAGAAATTGAGTTAGAAATGCTCCACTTCCATTTGTTACATGGTAGAGTTAAAATAAACTTGATGTGCAGCATAGAAATGTGTAAGCAGATTTCAAATGCCCTGATATCTGCCTGGGAAGAGAAGAGAGCCAAGAGTGGTCTCAATGCTCATGTTACTATTGCTGTAACTGCTTCACTGTACATGCATCATAGTGAACATTTAACTTCCCTTTGTGTACTGTGATTCACTGAGTAAATTACACATCTTTGCCCACTTTCTTTTAATTTAATTCTCTTTCCCATGTCAGTTTTTGACCTTTTGCATATATTTTCAAAATCAATTTTTTTATCTATGAATGTGCATACTCTTCATTTTCCTTTTCAAGTAGGTTAGATGGTTTGTAAAGTTAGTTATGGATTACATAATATTGTGTGGGTTCTCAACACTGTACGAAAGCTTACTTGCTGAAACGCGAGATACAGAAATGCGTTGCATTTGTGTGTATTTGCTATTTGAGCAAAAATTAAATCTAGCACTGGAAATATTCACGTACTTCAGATTATCTGATAATTTGGATATGACGTGTGTTATAGCAACAAAAGGGTTTGTTACCACTTGTGTCTAGTAAGACAAAAAAAAGCTCCACAAATACTATTTATAAAATGAAAGTCAGACCTGACTTTTTTTGAAATGAAGACAGTGTGTTTCATCTTGCTTCAGCAGAGCTTTCTGAGCAAGTGCTGCAGGATCAAACCTTTCAAAACATCTTGGCCGTGGGTTCTGAAACCTCAGCTAGCAGAAATCAACAGAAATTCTGCTGCTGAACTCTGAAGCAAATATCCAACTAGAAATAACTCAGATAATTATTGGATTAACATGAAAGTGGCATCCTGATTAGCATTTCATATTTAAATTCTTTTTCAAAAGGCTTATTTTTATATTTTTGTAAGGAAAGGCTACCTTGTAAGGAACAATGAGATATTCTTTATTTGAAAAGAATAAAGAAACAAAAATAACTTTTTAAATTTTTGTTTGTTTGTTTGTTTCAATTGCTTTGAAAAAGGTTTCCACTTCATGATAAAGAAAGACTTGAGAAATGGTTGCGGAATATGAAACGAGATGCGTGGACTCCAAGTAAGCACCAGCTCCTGTGCAGTGATCATTTCACCCCTGATTCCCTTGATGTGCGATGGGGTATACGATACTTGAAGCATACTGCTGTACCAACAATTTTCTCTTCCCCAGAAGATGAGGTAATGTATTCGTATCTTTTTGGAGTTGTAGTACAAAGCTAACCAACTATTGATGCCATACAGGTGTTCTCATTATCTGTAGCATGTTCATATTTTACTTAAAAATAGAATTCACATCCATTTTCAAGATATCCAGTTATTTGGATGATAATATTTCCTGGTTGCCAGTCATCTTTTTCTCTTCCATCATGGTCTGTTTCTTTAGCCTGGCCTCTTGGTTTGTTTCTTTCCCCTACCACCCTTCTGTTTGTTGTTTGGATTTAAGTTTGGGTTGGGTTTTTTTGGTTTTGTTTTGGGATGTGGGTTTTTTTTTCCCTTCTCCTGTTTTTGTTGTAGGTTTTTTTTGTTGGGTGTTTGTTTGGGTTTTTTTTCCCCCCCTTCCTGGCTGTGGTGCACCTGGACACCAGGTGCCATCAAAGTCATTCAACCCCATGCCCCCTCATCCAGGCAAGTGAGAAAAATGTAACAAAAGGCTTGTGGGTTGAGATGAGGGCAGGGAGAGATCACTCACCAGATACTGTCATGGGCAAAACAGACTCAGCTTGGGGAAAATTAATTTATTACTAATCTCTGCTCCAGTGCCTGGAGCACCTCCTTCTGCACTGACCTTGGTTTCTGCAGAGATATTTCTCCCATATATTCTCACTCCTCTTTCCAGTTGCAGGTGGTTGCAAAGGGGTTTTTCCCCCTTCTTAGCTGTGTTATCACAGAGGCACTACCACCATTGCTGATGGGCTTAGCACTGGCCAGAAATGGGTCCATCTCAGAGCTGGCTACAGAAGCCACCCCTGTAGCCCTCACTACCAAAACCTTGACACACAAACCCAGTACACTGGCATTAGCAAAGTTAAAGTTACTCCTTGTCCTTTTTTGTTCTGGACATTTGGGGTTTTGTGTTTTAGTACAAAGGCCTAACAGGAGTACAAGTTCTGCAGCTTGGATTCTTCATAATGAAGCTTATTAGGGAAAAAAAAACAAGACACTGACTGTTAGTTTATTTTTTGTTTTAGTTTCACATACTAAAAAGCTTTTTTGGATACTGATCTGAAATCTAATCATGTGGTTATATAGTTTATGGGGGGGAGAGAGGAGCGGAAATAAGGTGGCTGAAAAAAGATAAGTTTCAAACCACCCCTCTTCTTTAAAAAATTGATCCTTCTGCTAAGATTTCTATCCATCCAAAAAGAAAGTTCTCTGTTTTTATGAAGTGCAGGATTTAGTTTTAAGCATTTCACTACTTATTTAAAAATCAGCTTTTGGTGTTGTACGTGAATGTGTTTCACTATTGTGCAAGCCTGTGTTCATGATCTTTTTTTGTTGTTAAGTTCACTTGGGGTTAGACTGCATGACTAAAAATTTTCTATATCCTTCTAAAACAACATTGTTGCATCTTTAATGCAAAAATCTTGTGCATATTTTATATACATATATTTAGTAGGATGTTTCAGGTGGTAATAGGACATGCTTGCCAGTCTTTGTCAGACACATTTGCATAGCCAGTTATTTTCAAGGGCTTTTAAAACTGTGATGACTCCTGTAAACCAGTAAAGTTCCTTAAAAGTTTGAAAAAAGAAAAGTATTATTTCCTTTAGAGCTTTAGTATACTATTTTAACATCTAGGACCTGAAGCAAAAGTTGTGGAAGGTGCTTGCATGAATTTTTTGGGTCTCTTGTATGATTTTTAAACAGTGCTCATCTGAATTACTCCCTATGCAGTGCCATGCTAGAGAATGAGATTTGCCCAATTTTTTTATGCTCAAGTGAATTCCTAGTTACAAGGTGGTTGGTTTTGTGTTATTTTTACTCTAGGAAAAAGATTCTTCTTGGAAAAGCCCACAGGAGAGAAAGAAAGAAGATGCAGAAGAAACAGATAAACATGTAGTGTCAGAGAAAGCATCTGTACCACTTAAACCTTGTACACCAAAGAAAAATCCTGTACTTGCAGAAAATGTAGATGAAAAAGCAGAAGTAGTTTGTTCAACTGCATTGAGTAAACCTTTACGAATTCAAAAACTGCAGCTTCAAAATGGAGAAGACTTTCAGGCAGACAGTGTTGTTCTTGATATTTCATCTACACAGCATATACATCAACCTGATCCTGTTCTAATGGCAGCAGCAGTTCAGAGCATGGAAGCTACCAATGTTCATACTTCTGTAGAGGATCCAGCAGGTTGTACAGCTACAGTCTTGCAATTTACAGACCCTGACTACTTGAATTCATCTCTGAAAAATGCTTTAGGTTCAATTACTGACTATGCAATTGAAAACCCTAACTCTCATTTTGTAGGATTCTCTGTTGAAGTACAGCCAACAAGTGAAAGCACGGTTTTACTGAGTACAGTGACACAAGCTATTGAACAGTTCAGTGGAAGTGAAGAATCTGTCATTGCTATTATTGTGCCAGCTGAGAGTTCTGAAGAGCCTGAAATGGTTAATAGTTCTTTTCTGCCTATTGAGCCAGAGTTACTTGACATAGAGGAAACAGAAACAGATACATCTGTATATATGAATGCATATGGTGGAAATGAAGTATTACAAAATGAGCATTCGTACTGCAAACAAGACACAGACAGAGATCTCCTTTGGCAAAAAATTTCAAAGCTCCGCTCTAAGATAACCCTACTTGAAATGCAGGAGGTAGAAACTCTGGGGAGACTCAGGTCCTTGGAAGCTCTTGTTGGACAGCTGAAGCAAGAAAGCCTGCTTTCTGAAGAAAAGCTGGAGATTGTAGAAAACTGCTTTACAACACTTGAAGTGACTGTGTTACAGTAAAGGCTTTCAGTGATTGTTCTAAAATATCTTTTTAGCCTCTTTGGCCTTTTGGATAAATGCAAACTTTTTTTTCATTCATGATATTTTAAACACCAATGCAAATTATGTGAATAGCAAATATTTTTTAAAATGTTACATCAACCACTGTCAAAACTGCGTAATAGACTATTGCCTGTAAAATATAACTTGCAAGTAAGCTTTAAAAAATATTAAACCTGTTAAAGTTTTGTTAAGAAATATATGAATCAAATAAAGATAACAAACATTTCTAGCTGCTGACTCCTCTGAAACACACAACTCCTGCATTTGGGGCGGTAGTAGAATGGTCAGAAGAAGAGCGTAGGATAGACAATTGTAAAAGGGTTGTTTAAAGAAAGAAAACCTGTTCTGTTTCTCTTTCAATTGAGTAAGGAGGTAAATAATACACATTGTCCAGAGAGGCCACAATTGCTGTGTAATTTTCTGTTCATCTAATAGTTTGTTGTACACTTTGACTTTATTAAAATTGTGTCTGCAATAAAAGGTGTTTCATTTAGTTCTAGAAACAAAAATTCTTTAAGAATAATGTTACAGTGGGCAGGTCCGTCTTCTTTCTGAGGAGTGCCATTATCCAGCTCAAGTGGAAACAACATCTTAAATAGTGTTATTTTTGTTGGTTAATAGAAAAGAAAGATCTAGCTATTCCGTGACTGCTACCTGCTCAGCATTGCTCCTCTTACAGTCTGTAGGTGGGTAATGCGTATACCCTTAACCATACACTGGAGAAAAAAAATGCTTTTTGAGGCAAATTGCTAAGGAAAGTAATAGAATCTGGCTCGTTATTTTTCTATATCTTACTTTTCAAGAAATCTTAGAATCATAGAAAGGTTTGGTTTGAAGGGAGCTTAAAGGTCATCTGGTTCCACACACCCCTCTTCCACTGCCACAGGCAGGGACACTTTCCACTAGATCAGATTGCTCAAAGCCCCATCCAACTTGGCCTTGAATGCTGCCAGGGATGGAGCAGCCACTGCTTCTCTGGGCAATGTGTTCCAGTGTCTCACCACCCTTATAGAGAAGAATTCTTTCCTAATACCTAATCTAAGTTTCTTGCCTTTAAGCTTGAAGCCGTTACCCCTTGTCATGCTTCTACATGTCCTTCTAAAAAGTCCCTCACCAGATTTTTTGTATGCTCACTGTGAGTGCTGGGAGACTGTGACAGTGTCTTCCCTGAGCTCTCTACAGGCTCTTTCTTGGCCTATCTTCATAGAGAGATGCCCCAGCCCTCTGATCATCCTTGTGGTCCTTCTCTGGACTTGCCTGCTCTGGAATTACCAGACTAGAAATCCATTCCCCTGTATTGATTTTATTAACTGTTCCTAGTTCAGAGGATACCACTACAGTAGAAAGTTACTGACAATTCATTTGGAGGGAAATGGATTTGCTTAAATAATTTCTGCTTATTCTGCCTGTGTGCCACCCCTTGGATCTGGAGTTCTTTGTACAATCTAGTACAGTGAACTAGTACTAGATCATCTAGTCCAACTATACATTGCAGTAGGACTAGATGATCAGTGTAGGTCCCTTGCAACACAACCACTCAAGTCTATTCTATTCTATCATGATGAGATTACTTGAGGGACTCGGATATATTTTCTTTTATTCAAAAGTGCGTCCATACCACCACCAGTTCTGTCTAGGACTGGAGCAAATGGGTTCTTTTGCAGTCTGTTACCTATATTGTCTATGAGACACATTCTAAACTGTTCTGGTTATGTTTTCATAAGGAATTGAGGATCAAGTATCACTAATTACAAATCTGGCCTCCAGCTAGATAACAAGCTGCAAATTAGTCAAACTAGCAAATTTTTGAGACTGGGGAGTAGCTACCTACGAGTTGTTCTGGGAAAGCACAGTGCTGTAAGAGGTTAGTCTGTATCAGTAACCACTGTAAAGGACCTGGTTTGTCCTTACTCATTAACTTATTTCAGGCTCAGGATATGCTTGGGAAAATTCCTAAAGAAGGTAAAGCTCAGTTATAATATGATGAATTATTTCCCAGGACTCCGTGACCCACTGACTTTTTTCATGAATGCCATTACAAATGCTCTGCTAACTCTTACGTATTTTAAGGCTGACTGTCCAGTTCAAAATTCCACTGTAGGTCTTGAATGGCAGTGAGAGCTCAGACGTGCCAAAGGAGTTGCAACACTTTAAACTGCTGTCTCAGCAAAGCTATATTCCCAAAGAAAATGTGAGTTTATTTTAACATTTGCATTTATGATACATTTTTGCCTTCACTAATAGTTTCTAGAATTAAAATTGAGAATGTTATTTGTGGCACAGATTTCTTTAAACCTGGGAAAAAAAATACTCAATTTTCCTTTTTTTATGGAGTTTCCTGAGACTATCGCAGAAAAACTCAGTAAATCTGAAAGCCTTCACCAATCCTGTAAATTTCCCTCCTAAGGGGTGATTTGAGCCAATAAGCCTAAAGTGCATGTAGCAGGCCCTCTGCCTTTCTTACTTACATACTTCACACACAGCTTTTTGTGCCAGATAGGTCATTATTAAGGCCTACAATTAACTCTTCTCACCTGAGCCTATTACCTAACTGCTGCCTAAAGTAACCTCTACTCTCTTACCAAGCAGGATATTACAGCTTTTAAGCAAAAGTGTCTAAGAATAGATGTTATATAACATAACAGTTTACTAACCTGGGGTTGTCAAACAGAGCTTTGCAATTTGGGTTTAAACTAACCAGTTTTCCTTGATTCTAAATTGGACATGTGATCGCACTCAGTGTGTCAGATCATAGTGTGCCCATTCGATCTCGGTGTGTCCATCCCATCCAGGTTCATGGTTTCTGCAGTGGACAGCCTCACCAACTTCAAAAATACCCGATACCAGGGATCACCTGAAAACAAGGTGATTTGGTATGTAGCATTTCTCAGGACAAGTTTTGGAGTGATGAAGGGGTTGAAACTCCACAAAGCAATTTGAAAGTGCACCAGAATCCATGCTGTGTTTTGTAGGTGACAGTTGCAAATTGATTTCAATAAATTATTTTGATTTTTTTTGTATTAAAATATTTAGTAGTAAGCTGGCTGTCACTGCTTACAGGCAAACACAGCTAGGTCCTTTGCTTCAATGATATGCGTACACTGAATAACTCAGGCTAATTATTATGCGGAAGAAAAAATACCATGTTGGAAATTGCCAAACACCACTGAATTAGATGCTACATGTATATTGTGTTTTCAGTGTTTCCTAATCATAAGGCTATACAGCCTTTGCACACAATTTTATTTCACTAAACTTTGTGGACTCCGAAAGATGCTTTATTATTCCTTGAAATCCAATGGAGATTGCTTTTGTGCAGTTGCAGACCAGCATCAAAGCAGTACACTGAATCATAATTCCCTCTGTAATGTATCAGCCTTATCTTGATCAGAGTTAAATGCTATTATTTATCTTTTCAATAATTTTGTATTTGCATCAACTACTTTTCTAACTTTGCCAGTTTCCACTGGTGTAATTAATTACTTCATCATTTCACAGATTTAACAGATGTCAGCTGTTTCATTAATTCACTTCTTGAGCTGTTAAGCTGTATTTCTTTGCTACTGTCCACTCGCTTGGGAATTTGGCTTTCTCCTAGGTCTTCATTTAAATACCACCAGTTTTATTATCTAGAAGCAGTGTAGTTCTATCTGAAATAAACTGGTGCCCATTTCCCCTGATTTTCCACCTTTTTTATGAGGTGGGGTGTGAGGCTTTATATAACTCATTCTGAATGCAGGGATGGCTACAGGGGATATTTTCTTTCTCTCAGAGTAATAAGTATCCAGGACTTCTATACTTTCTTCCATAAGTGGTGCAAATGTTGACTGCACTCTTGCATGCTTCACAGACATTCATTAGAAGTCTGTCTAGATCTCTCATTAGATGTCTTTGGTATCTTTTTACTCTCTTTTACTGCGGTAAAGTTGTCATTATTAATCCTTTCCACTTACATCCTCTCCTACTCTGGGACTTGGCTCCTACATTCAAAAAAAGCCAGCAGCAGATGTGGGCTCACTCAAAATGCCATCTTTGTTAATAATTCTGTTTGTTTGTTCTCTTCTGCTTTGCCCAAGCTACTCTACAATGATGGGTGCCTTGGATCAGTACCATGGGGTCCAGCTGTGCCCATGATGGCCCTGGAAGAGTCACCCGCTTTGCCTCCTGAGAAGGAACACCCCCTCTGACTGCAATGCTTCTGGGCTCAAGTGGTACAGTTCACAAATTCATGCTTGATGCTGTCTTCTCATCAGTAAACTTGAAGCTACATGTCATGTCTGAAGAATCACTGATAGAGGGTAGATTTAGATTAGATATTAGGAAGAAATTCCTTATTGTGAAGGTGGTGAGGTGCTGGAACAGGTTGTCCAAGGAAGTTGTAGATGGTGCATCTCTGGAAGTGTTCAAGCCCTGGTGAGATGGTGTAACACCCAGGGACTCCATTACCTTGCCAGGTGAGGGCTTATGCCAGCAGCTCATGTATGCTGTGGATTCCTACAGCCACAATTAGTTAATTGTGTCAATGACAGTGGTAGAGTCTACTTGGCAAGAGGTGTTATTTCTAAACCCACTGAGGTTCCTTTATTCTTAGGTTTTAAACTTGTTAATGACAGTAGGGCAATGAAACCCAGAGCCTGCTTTTGTGAGAGATTGTGTCCACCCAGTGAGAGGCACCAGGAAAGACCCACTTGCCCAGGAGACACTGTGAACAGCAGAATGACAATTTTTTAACCACCCAGGCAGAACCAGACACAGTCAACATCCAGCCCCAAGGAAAGGTGTAAGACAGGGGTTAGCGATGAGTGACTTAGACATTGTCCTCTTCCACGAACTCCACAAGCAGGAAGCCTTGTGCCATGTTGCAAGGCTGGGGGGTAAATGGCACCTGCACACTGAGGCCTTGTGAGTGATGCTGTAGGCCATGGGAGAAGCTGAGGGGTCAGGAAGGAAGGAGTGGGCTTTGGCATTTAGAGTTGCTGCCTGGCAAAAGTGCTTTCCTGTGGGGCATCTCTGCACTGCTGATGCAGCATCAGCTGCAGGTGTTGCCCCTTCTTTGGGATCCTGCATGCCAGGCACAGCTCAACACTACAGGGAGAACCCAGTAATGCACTGGAAAGCCATGAATCACCAGTATCAAGGCAAGAAGGAAGAGAAACAGAGAAAGAGAAAAGGAAAAATTATATGCTCATTAATGCCTTAAAAATTAACTTATTTTTGGACAAAAAAATACATTTTTCTGTGCTCATTTACCAGAGAATTTTATGACTTCCTAACACAGGCTAACGTACATTTCTGCAACCTCACCTGGATTACTGGAAAATTATTTAGAATTTTATTCATACTAGACCATATAAGAATATCACTGCTTTTATCTTCTCCTTCACTGAAATCAGTATGAACACTTTCTAATCTACCAGACCATTTGCTGCTGCAGACAAGATGTGAGTTTCTGCCAAACTGTTTTCCATAAATAAGGTAATAAGAAAAAGACCTCTAAACAGACCTTTTCCAGTAAATATATCTCTTGGCACTATTAAACATTACGGGGTACGCTGCAAAAAGTCTATCGCTGTTTAAATATCTGCCTTTCCTGTAAAAGACACTCAGAATGGCATTTATGAAAGGATAAAAGCAACGTAGAAGCCTGTGTCACATCCATTCAAAAAGGTTAAACTGTATACATGTTCTTGAAATAGATATATATTTATATATAAATAATATTACTTAGTGCCTATATATAAACCAGCAGTTTTCCCTGTCAACAGCAGGTGGTGCTACTGGATCGCTCTGTGGAGTTTGGACTAAAGACCTGCGGTTTATTTTTGTTCTGCTGTTGAAACATATGCAAACAGGCCAACTATGCAGGGTTGGGTTTGGTTT
>JANHGB010013255.1:5760-24489 GCA_026283785.1 Coracopsis vasa
CTCATGGTGAAAAATTTCCTCCTCATATCTCATCTAAATCTTCTCTCCTTCAGTTGAAAGCCATTCCCACTTGTCCTACCACTACATGCCTGTAAAAAGTCCCTCTCCAGGCTTTTTTTTAGGCCCATTTAGGCACTGGAAGCTGCTTTAAGGTTTCCCCAGAGCTTTCTCTTGTCCAGTCTGAACATCCCCCACTTTCTCAGTCTGTCTTCATTAGACAGAGTAAAGTAGCTGGTCAGAGTTTGAACTTCAAGTATACCTGCACAAAATATTTCTGTTTTAAACTTTGATTTACCCTAGTTGGTGAGTTCACCAACATTCATGCCTACATCTCTCACGTTGTGTTAACTAATGCTCCATGCTGAAGTAGGAAATCAGAGTGCTCTAAATCTACTTGCTTTCCTTGAGCTGCAGTTCCCTCTTTCCTATAGCTACAAACAGGCACCATCAGTCAGATCTCTAAAAACAAGTAATTTCCTTTCACTAAAGCAAAGCTCAGCCTTTTCATCTACCCATCTGTTTAAAAGAGAAGGTGTCCAGAGGCAGGCTCATGATGAAAAGACAGAAAGCAAAATCAAGCAAACAAGAAAGAGAATAACCCTAAGCTGCTTTCATTCTTACCTGCTTTCTTACGAACTAGTTCTCTGAGGAGAAGGTCCCTCTTGACAGAGCGAAGTTGCAGTAATCGCAGATACTAGCCTAAAAGGCCCAATGCCTTTTATAAAACAGCTACATACACAGTCAGAAACTGCAAAAAAATCAACATCCTAAACCCTGCTCACTCCCCACCTTATATGGATTCTGCCAGCATAGAAAGGGAGATGCAAATCACCTGGGAAGCCTTTAAAAATCACAGTTGCAGGGAACTTTCTCACATGATTGAGCTATAAAGGTCTGGCTTTGTAGAAGAGATTGTTTCCAGCTGTGTTTGGGGCAAGTCACAAGCTTGAATGGGCATGATTGTTCCGTGGCGATTTTGTTCTTCTGCCATGTTCAGGATGGGCCTTTTGCAGTAGGGGAACAAATCAAAATATCTTTCAGGGTTGTCCAGATTTGCAAGTGGAGATCCTGTGTGTGTCCCCTCCACACCCACTGCTCCTGTGTAAGGTCTTTCTTGATACAACAGCTAATGGAACTTAGCTGGCACAAAAAGAGATCAGAGCAGGTGGGAATTTTCTGTGGCAAGTGACTGATGCAAGGCGGCACCACAACCTGCCCTGCTGCTTCCAGGCAAATCTTTTGAAGTAGGAGAGCTACAATTTCTTCCAGATGAACTGAAACATTGTCCAAAGCTACAGAGACAGTGAGAAATAATAATCTCAGAATAGCAGGCTGCAACTAACCAGGCATCATAATGGTCCTTAAAATGTCAGTTATAGAAGTTTGGGGATTTTTTTTCTAGCTAAAGACTGGGGTCAATAGTGCTTGATAAAGTATTTTGTCTGTAACCTTTCAGTATTGATAGGTAAGTAGCCCTGCTTGTTTGAGAAGTTATAGCCCTGTTGTGGACAATAGCTTAATTTCTCTGTTACAGACCTACCTGAGATGGAGACATTTCAGTCTCTTGTTCTACCCTTCCTTCTTCTCTTTGCATCTCTTCACAGCCACCCTGTTATGTGTACACATCCTTTTCCCGGTTTTGTCTCCTTTAAAGCATCTCACTTTCAATTCAGCTGCTGCTCCTCCACACCACCACCTTTGCTTTCCTCCCCTTGAAAAGTTGTCCTTTCTTTCAGACAAAACTTGTTACTTGCCCTTCTATCTGCCTCTTCCATCTCGGTTGTTTCAAGCCCCTCTGTCTTCAATTCCCCTCCACTCCTACTCTCTCCGCAATGCTTGTGGAATTAAAATACATGGGGCACGAGTTATTTAATTCTGAGGTGAAGGGCACTGCAGTTTAAGACATCAGTTAACTAGATTTTAGTCAGACGAGGGCAGTGTTACAAAACATGTTGGTTCTCAGTGCCACACTTCACTGCTGGTCCTCCCAGTATAACTACCTATGCCTCAGGTTCGCATTCTGAAATTATCTAGGCTGAAAAGAAATAAGCTCATGAAAAAAAAATAAAAATAAAAGAGAAAATAAGAGATTTATGCCAAATCATCCCAGAGACACCATTTGAAGCAGGGCCACACTGACGTTTCTGCAGAGGAACCAGCAAACGCTGTGGCCAAGGAATGAGCAGCAAAGGACAGGAAGAATTTTTCAAGCAGAACTTCTCGCCAAAGGCAACATGTTCGTGCAGTCCAAGATTTGTGCACTTCTTTTTAATCCTGAAATCTGTAATTGAATTGATTTGCCCCCTAATACACATTAGAGTTACTTTGTGCAGACATGTCCTGGTTTTGGCTGGGATTGAGTTAATTCTCCTCCTAGTAGCTGGTACAGTGCTGTGTTTTAGACTTAGTGTGAAAACGATGGATGTTGATAACACGTCGATGCTTCAGTCATTTCTAAGTAGCACTTATCCTGGTCAAGGACTTTTCAGTTTCTCAGGTTCTGCCAGTGAGCAGGGGCACAAGAAGCTGGGAAGGAGCAGAGACAGCACACCTGATCCAAACTAGCCAAAGGGATATTCTATACCACAGCATGTCATGCCCAGTATATAAACTAGGGGGAAGTTACCCTGAAGAGACTGCTGCTCGGGTTGGGCTGGGTATCAATCAGTGGGTGATAAGCAATTGCATTGTGCATCACTTGGGTTTCTTGGGGTTTATTCCTCTCTGCAGAGCAGGGAGCAGTGCTGCAGAAGATGAGGTGATCTGCTCTCTGATGCAGTCAGACACACACAAAGAGCAGAGCACAGCTTTCTGTCATCTGTTGGGAGCACTGAGCATCACTGTGGCTTAGTCCATGGTATTCGTTGCACCAGTAGTTGGGCTGGTATGTCATGATTAGCTGATTTAATAAATAGCTGGGCCTCTTAGATAAAGCCTGTACTCTTCTTCTTTCTCTATTTTGCCTCTATGCCTGTGCTTTTAAATCCAGTGCCAAGCCAGGGAAGCAACTGGTGCTTGAGTTTTTAGCAGTTGCTTGATCAGTTTATCTTAATGTCAAACTTTATCTCAGTGTGCCTTTTCTTACACAATAGCAGCCACGAAATTATCTCCCTGGAATTCAAATACCTTAGCATATAAAAGGAATGTGATTAATACTAACACAAATATGAAATGAAATAACATAATTATTAATTTGAGGAATTTTTACTTAATAGTTTACGCACAGGCAGAAAGTGGTATCTGTAAATGACAAATAGGCAATTGATTAACAATATCTCCTCTGTGAAATATTGTGTTGAGATAATTTCTCAGTTATTTGTCAGGTGGTGCCGTTTGCACTGGCTTCAAAGGCTGTCCAGCGTCTCTGCAGTTGCTAAGGAACAGCTCCATAGCTCAAAAGAGAGCAGCCCTCATCATTGGTCTGCTGCCATTCACCTGCATGGTGACATCATTTGGGGTTTGTAAACAATTATGCAAATTGTGTCCTTTCAGACCAACATTTGAATACTGATTGAATACTGTTTGGTCTGCAGACTGCCTTCAGGGTATGTACATCAAACAAATAAAAATTAACCTGGTCTGGACGCAAAGTCCTGAAGTGATGTTGAAACTCCTACACTTCCCAGCTTCCAGGCATGTGAGATTTTACACACCTCCTCAACTTCATCTGCTTTAAGCTAATACTATGGTATTTCTTTGGAAGTCCCAGGAGGGAGGTTTTGCTACTGATCTTTCCTGCAGCTCTCCTCTGGGCTTTCTTTAAATGTGCTTGATCAGTTCCTGAGATGTCAAATGCAAATTTTCAGCCTTATCAGCTATAAAGCAGGGAGGAAGGATTCCTTTTCCCATTTGCAGGCAATGCTCTCATTTATACTTCTAGAGTGTGTTTATATTTTTCACAAAATAATGGCATTGCTGAATAATGCTCAGCTTTTGACCCCCTGTAGACCTAGAAGTCTTTTCTACAGAATTTTCCACCATTTTGGCAATAGATCACTAAAAACTGCTGTTGGTGCAGGGGTGTCCAAGCCAGTTTTTACTCCCAGTCTGCTGCAGTAGATTTATTGAGATTAAAATATTTTACTGACTTACCTACAGAAATGTAATCAAAGAAATAGTTAACAGTAATGCAAATACCAAATGAAATTGTCAAAATAAGGCAATGCTGTATCTCTGCCTGCTACCCTAAAGCAGGATATTACCCTTAAAAAAGAAGAAAACAAGAAAACTGTGTAATTTTAAATGGATTTTGAAAGCTTTACTCAGATTAGGACAGAAAGCCAAAAGAAGTGAATTGGCTGCAAATGCAGGTGTCTTAAATTCACATTATTGACTAAGATTCCACTATACAATGAACAGCATTGTGGAGGCAATTCATCTTATCCTAATGTAGAAGTTTAGCTCACATGAAATCATCTATACTCCAGGAGCCTAAATTTAGGCATGTGTATCTGCAATCATGTCCTACCCCTGACATTCTTTCTGTCTATCTATATCTGTATAATTTCTTTCCACAAAGCCTGTTCCACAGTCACAGAAGGGGGAAATGAGACTGACTTGTCATGCAGAAGATCTCAGACTTGTTGAGTTGAAAGGTGGGATTCTCTTTCCTAAGATCTAATGCTAATTCCCTGAGAATGTCAGGCAGACTAAGCTAGAACCAAGCCAGGAAAAACACAAAAACAGTTGATGTGGTTTTATTTATACACATACCACCCCCATTCTTCCTACTGAAGACCCTGCCTTTTGTTCAGATCTGGAGCAATCTCCAATGCAGATGCAAAGGGATGCAGTGTGAAGGCAAGGGAAAAGGTGGAGAAATGTAAATCCCCAGTGAACCTTTTTTGTCTGATTAGTGTTACTGGGAAGGGGAAGAAAGGGGAGGAAAGAGGCTGTGTAGGTTGAAGCAGGAAGCAGGATTTAGCACCTATTTTTAATTGCATCAATCATTAGCTAAGGGGCTATAGGAGCTCTCCACAGTCACAGAAAGAAGGAAAACGTATACCCCAACATAGTTATGTCTCCAAAGTGCATGGATATGGCTTCACACCAGCTGGGCAGAGCTGCTTCCCCTCCGCCCCCAAATATTTCTATGTTATTATATATTTATAATTAATATTTGCATCTATTTTTATAGCTAACCTGCAGTTTAAGATAGTATGTTTTACTGGTTCTTATGCTTCAGAGATTATTAACTGCTATTTGTTCTCCTAGTTGTGACCTGGAAAGTGAGCAACACAGAAGGAAAGGCAAAAAAATGGAGTAGACCCCAAAAGAACAACGCCAACAGTGCAAATGCATGGGACAAATTATAGCAGGTTATCTCTACACATTTTTACCCATTCTTACATGCATTGACTTAGATTAAAATACGGAGGGAAGCAATGCTTGATGGATATCCTGTCTTCTTGAGAAAGAACACTGTACCATATTTCTGGATGACAGCTGATGACATACATTTGGTTGAGCAGTAAATGTTTGTTGGTAAATTGCAAACGTGTTGATGCAATGCAAACACCACAGCACAGAGGAGTTACATGTGTCTGTAACATACGCATTGTTAGCCCAAGTGAGGCCAAATTTCTTCACTCTCCCTTTTTTTGCTAGTAGACCTAGCTGTTCCTTATTTGTATAAAAGATAATCTGCTTTTACCATCTTGGTCTGGATGCTGTATTTGTTGCATTTATCGTCACAAAACAAGGCAGGAAGATACTGTTTGCTCTCATTTAATTAGCTGAGAAAAAAAAGACAAGAAAAAAGTGAGGTCAAGTCTTGCAGAGCCAAAGTACTCAAATCCAGACTTTCAATGCCACTGAAGCCACTCGAGGCCCCCATCAGCTGCCATCTACCTCTCTGTACTTCTTAGCTGTGTCACCTGGAGCCTTCAGTCATGCTGAACTGCAGACGTGCCCAGAGGCTGTCCTCTGCCAGGCTCATGCATCCCCAGCATGTGTTCCCTGGGCCAGGTAGTCAGATCCAGAAAGCAGGTACCGCCAGTCAGTGAGATAGGCTGCAGGTTGGGAAACACTAGCTGGGGCATGGACAGGAAGAAAGACTTCAATCTACCTCCCATCTGACTTGTGGCCATAACTTGAATGTGGCTCTTCCCTCTGCTAGGATGGTGATTACTCCACAGGTATGAAGGGTGCCCATACTCATACCAGTGACCTTCCTTAGGGACATCTTTACCCTCATGCCCAGTGCTTCTTTCCTTTAGACTCCTGCAGAGTCCATAAGACTCCATTTGTACCCACCTACCTTCCTTCCTTCCTGGTTTCCTATTAAAATGAAGACAAGTGGTAAGGAGAAGAGAAAGCTCAGGCTACGTCTTACACCCCTATGAAGGAGTACTTCGGCACACACACCCATTCCTAGGAATGCATCCAAATATACAGTCCCATGTTTTCCATTTATATTTGTAAAGTTCATTTGAATACATTATTTCCTCCTAGTAACCATTTCCGCAAGCCCTTCATTTAAAATGCTTGCTGCATGTTAAATTGGTTCTGTGTAACTTGAACTCCTGGAGAGTCCCAAAGCCCAGCACATGGCAGGCACAGTTGACTGGCTACATGGCAAAGCGGAACAGAGTTGTGCAACTACTAATTATAAGATTAAAAAATAAAAGCACTCTAGTAGCAAACCAGCCCAATGGAAATGTTAACATTCAAAGTTTTGACTTACTCATATTAAGAGGCACTAAAGGGCACTTTCAACTCAGCTTTGTGTTTAACTGTTAATAACCTTTATCACGTTACGGTAATTCCTCAGGCAACCAAGCAGATGTAAAAAACATATTCCCTTCCTTATGACTGTGAAAGTACATGTTATAACATCAAACTTCAAACAAAATTACTGCATTGTGTGTATAAGTTAATATGGAAAATAATTCTACTATAATTAGGTTCTTGTTTATAACTTCATGCCCAAACCAGGCTGCTAGGTATATTGCCTTCTTCATTAAATTAATTTGGACAAAAAACTGAACAGAAAAATGAGCTCTGGAGAGACCGTATGCTAAAACAAGATCTACTTTGATCCTTAAATAAATAAATAAACGAATCATGGAGAAATAAATAGACCTGATATTCTTTCTGAAACTCAGATTAGGCTTTCTTCCTCTTATTACACTTCACAGATATGTCCTTGCACCAAGCTATGCAAATAACTCCTGTCCAGGCCTTCAGTACTCTTTTCTCTTGCCTTAGAAGTGTTTAAAATCTATGCTCACTTGGCTACATTAATGAACAAAAGTGAAACAATATTTGGACATCCCAAAATATAGGAAGAATCACTAGGATCACAGAATAAATGAGGCTGGAAAGGAGGTCATTGAGTATTACTTGCTGCTTATAGGAGGACAAGTTAGCTCAGGTTGCTCAGGGCTTGCACAACTGAGGTTTCAGTATCTCCAAGGATAAGAATCCCACAACCTCTCTGGGCCCCAGTCTAACCAGCCTGGTGATGATATTTTTTTTTCCTAGTATTTAATCAGAGTATCCCATGTTTTGACATGTGCCCATTGCCACTTGTCCTGTCACTACGCACTTCTGAGAAGAGCCTGGCTCCATCCTCTCTGCTACTTCCCATTAGCTAGGTCCAGTCACTGATAAATTCCCCTTGAGATATCTCTTTTTCAGGCTGAACAGTTCCAGGTCCCTCTGCCTCGAACTGTGCTCCAGCCCCTGACCATTTTGGTGACCCTGTGCTAAACTTCCTCCTGTAAGTCCATAACTTTCTTGTACTGGGAGCCCCAAACTGGCCACAGCATTCAAGATTGGCTTCACTAGTGCTGAGAAGAGGGGAAGGATCACCTCCTTCGTCTTTCCAGCTACGCCCTTATCAAGGTGCCTCTGAATAGTAGCCCCGACCTTCAGCATTATTGACTGCTCCTGCAGTGGAAACTTACATTGCCCTCTTTCTCCAGTTGCCTTCATCCTTACTAAAGGCATAAAACACCACTGGTTCTAGTATTGATCCCTGAGGCACACTGCTGGTAACTGGGCACCAGTTGGACTTTGTACAACTGATGGATTACAAACAACCCTCTGAGCCCAGCAGTTCAGCCAATTTTCCACCCACCTTATCTTCCACTTACCCAGTCCACATCTCACTAGTTGGGCAATAAAGATATTGAAGAACACAGTGCCAAAGGCCTTACTGGAGTCAAGGAATATGATTTCCACTTCTTTCATCCATAGAGCCAGTCATATCATTAGGTGTTCAGGCTAGAAGGGCATGATTTGCCCTTGGTAAATCCATGTTGACTGTATTTCCGGGCATATACCGAGCTAACAAATGACATTTTACTCATTCTGCCTTTTAAACCAAAAAGAATACCACGTGGCTATACCATTTATTCTCCTTACTTGGCGTTAATAAGGTGATTGACAGATTAGGCTAAGTTCCTGGAAAACAAAACAGTGGGCAGCTACTAAGAATCTGTGAGCCAGTCCATCTCCATCTCCACTGAGACTCAGTGGACATTTATACTTTTAGTGCCTTTGGAAGGGAGGAGCTTGTCCTGTTATCACATAAGCAGGAGAGCAATGCCTGGTGCAAAAAGGACCAGGGAATTCAGCAGGATTACTCAGTACAGTTACTCATGTATATCAAAGTTTCCAGTTCTGGCCTTATAATCCTAGTAAGTTTCTGATCATGTTACTAATCATAGGTTTTGGGAGTAGCAGGAAGTCTAAGTTAGATCTCCTCCTCAAAAAATCTCCTTTCACTGTTCTCTCACATACCCTTAATCTAAAGCAAACTCTCCTTCCAATATTGCCTACAGTTGTTATTCTTCTGACACTTGTGATTCATTCAGTTTACTCATGCAATAGCGTGCACATGAATTTGAAATGTAAATGTGCTAATCTTATGAAAACTATTGCTTGATAATTTAAGGACTTATGGCCAAACAAAGGATCTACAACAGTAGCAATGGTTATATGCACTGTTCTTTATGTGTACAGTTCAATTTTAAAATAACTACAAATATTGTATATAACAATGAAACTAAAAATGAAAAATGACTAAGAAAAGTCACTCCTCACACTGTTGTTTGATCATTAATTTCTATTTAATGTCAGGAGCTATGCGGAGGCAAACCCACATACATTCATCCTTTCAATTTTCTTTAGCACAATATCAGCTTTAACAAGGCATACAGTACAAAGTATGCAGTACAATTATATATGTTTTTTCACATTTATGCGGGAAAGCTCTTTCTCTAGATAGTATTGAACAAGTAGAGTAGCAATAATTTTTGCACTAAACCCACACAGCTTTTTTCTCCAGAAACATGGATCTGTCTGTGTGTTTATGTACTGGTAAGTCAAGCATCCAAGACATAAATTTTAGGGAGAAAAAAATAGAGAAAAAAACATGGTGCTTATTCTGTATTTAGGAATTATCTCAATTCTATTAAAAAAACATATATTTCCCAGTTACCTGATTGGGGTTTGAATTAAAGGGGAAGATTTGACTTTCTGAAAGTCCTGTTTCTGAAAGCTGAATCAATTTTAAGGATTTTGGCCAGAAAACTAAGGGTGGATAGGGAAAGATAAATGAAACTGAAGTTCTTAATTTTGCAAATTATGGTCTTCCTTGTAGTAGTTAAGTGAAAACACTTTTCTGAAGAATACTTAAATCCTGTAAATAGCCTGAATTTTTTGGTATGGCTTTAATTAAGCCATCTTCCCTCTAGATCGTTAATCTAACCCCTTCCATGTCCAATTCCAATTTAAATCAAGCTTGGTGTGTGAAGACACATTGTTGTGTCTTCAACAATGATTTTGGTTTGAGCACCTGCGGATTTTTGGCTATGTTCATGATACGAAACACAAGGCCATCTGTTTTTGGTACACCACCTATACAAGCTTAACAGAACCTGAAGCAATGCAGTGACTGCACAATCCCACCATGCCCAGAAGGTCTCCCAGGAGGCCTTTTACTGGAATGTCTGGGACCTTATCTATACTGTGAAAAAATGCCTGAGGTTAGAAAGCAGAGGTCTCTCGGGGTTCACTTTATTGCCCTCTGCATTCCCCACCTACCACCACCAAAGCAGCTCTCACTGCAGCAAGGGTTGCCCAAGCGGAGGGTGCCTGGGGGCAGCATCCCCAGCAAAGGGCCCTTGGCTCAGAGCCTCTGTTTGTTCTTAGAAACTTCAGTTCTTAAAACCGATAGCCAGGGCCACATTGCAGGTAGGTATTAACTGTACTTCACCTGTGTTGCAATCAAGGGCAAAAATGTGCCTTTGCAATCTTAAACTTGTGCTTTTAAGCAACATGTTCCAATGGATTAACTTCAAGAGGAAACAGTCGGTTATAAGTGATGCATGCTTGTCCACACTGAGCTATGTAAGGTCAGCCCTTGTTGATAAGGATGAAGGTACCTTGTCTTCCTTTTTAAATGAAAAAACAAACTGGATTTTGAAGGACTCGGCTATTGCTATTTATTTTCAATATATGAATTTTTGTCATTTCAGCAAAGCAAAAAGCTGATTGCTCAATGTAGTTATATAGCTCATCATGTGAATAATCTCTAAGATTGAATATTAAAATCTTTTTATATAGTGATAAAACTGCACTTGGCTGAAGTTCACAACAAAATGCAAGTGAAAAGGGTTCTGAAACCCTCTCTCTTACTGACAACACACTTGGAGAGAAGGTTTCCACTTTTTCTTGTGTTAATAGGTGGGGTTTTATTACTGAAGTATATTTTTAGAAGGACCCGAAGGGAACAATGTGATGGTCTTTCAAATTTAAGATCAGGAAAACATGGCAGGAAGAGAAAGAGCTGGAGAAAAGAAGAGGAAACCATCTATGTTGGTTTTGCTGGAAAAACAACAGGTGGATGTGGATCACACTGTCAGGCACACATGAAAGTGAGACAGGTATTCAGGTCAGCAAAGCCTCATTTCTCATGGTAGATTTTGTTAAGAAAAAGGGGTGGAAGAAAGCAGCATCTACCAAACAGAAAGCATGAATAAGGAAGCCTGTTTGTTTTGAACAGACCAACCAGGATGGGCAAATAAAGAAGGGAAGAGGAGGGCAGGTAGGCAGTCTCCAACAGCAAATCAAGTCAGATCCTCGGGTGAATGAAGAGCTGTAGCTTGCACCCAGTGATTATTACAGTATCTAGTACTTTTTCCAAGGCCATAACTTCTCAATTTATGTTACCCCATTTTCAGTTCACTTGCTTGCATGGCTCTGAAGACCCCAAACATATAGAAATTCCTGCCTTTTTTTTTTTAATAAAAAACTACTGTAGTCCACTTTTTGACCCTTTGTTATCCAGGGAAAGTCCCAACCCACAACCTGTATATAGCACATTATTCCAGTGTTTCTCAGTGGCTTGAGAGAACTGCTGACCATGAGGCTTAATGCTCAAGTTAGCAGCAGTGCTGGTCAAAGGACAGCCTGTGGCCCCACTGATACCTACTGGTCAAACCTGGAGGCCTACAAATAGGTCAAGTCTTTTCCTCTTCTTCCTCAGTCTTCAAAAAGAGAACAGCCAACAGTGTGATCTGATGCTCTGCCACAGGCTACTACAGGAAGGTCCAGGCATGCCTCTTTTAAGTTCAGCTAGAAATAAGTGAACACTACTTACAGTGCAGTATATTTAGGGTTAAATATTCATACATGTATTATTTCAACTTGAATGACAGGGGCAGTCCATGGTGGGGCATGAACAGGATTTGGTCTACTATAGTGTGTGAAATGCTGGATAAGATCTGAGTTCTAGTTGCTCTTAAGGGATGCATGCCAGTAAAACCACTAAATAACAAAAATCTGTGCTGGCACGAGTGCTACACGTCCTAGCATCTCACGCCTCGGACAAAAGTGTCTGAGAAAAACCTATATAAAAGCAAGTCCTGCAACCTTGACTTTTGTTTAGCAGAATAGGTAAGACATGCACCAGTTTCTGAAGCACAAGAAAACACATGCTAGCTTTAGACTTGCTAACCCACTTTAAACAAAAACCCACAGAAAAAAATCTATTGTGTGACACAAAATATCTGTCTGTTTGTTTCCCACACAGCATTACTGAAACAAGTCTTTCAAGTAATCTTGGGGCAGAGAGTTTTATGCAATGCTCCATCAAAAGTTTGTCAGACAAGGGTTGTTTCTACATCCCATTCTTTTCCTGAGGTCGATGCAGTCCTAGTGTGAAATGCCTGTTCCAACTGTCTGCCCCTTTGAGGCTGTAGAGCCAGGCTGCCTCCCCAGGAGGATATCTGTCCATCAGTCAGTCTCTGGAGAATGTGGAAGATTTTCTGTGGTGAACTCTTTATGTTCCATCTTTCAAACCATCCTGCAGAAGCCCTGTTCCCTAACTTCACCCTTGTATGCTTTCAGTTCAGATGGTCTGGGACAAAGCCAAACAGAGGACTTGATGCAGGGAGTGTCATAAAGTCAGCAGGGCTCTTCCCTGAAATTTATGGGGTTTTTATTCAGCAGCCCAGGACAAAGTAATTTGTCCTGTCCTGAGCAGGTCCTAATGGAGCAATTCAAAGAGATTGCCAGAATAGATGAACAGCCTCCAAGCTCTGAAGGTTTGAGTAAGACACAGGTTATTTGCAGAGTTTCGTGAAAGTTTTATGCTCACAGCTGACATAAGCCTGCATGGACCACATGTTACCCCATAACAGGGATGACAGGCTACCTGCCTTTCACTTTGTGGTTTTAGCTTTGAGTATACATCTAGGAGCACAACAGCATCTACAAAAATGGACACTCAGTTTCAGTGGTGTTTCACAGAACTGCCCATCTTCTGCACTGAGACACTAGATGCTGCTCAGGACAACAGGATACAAAAATTTCCTAGCTGAAAACAGTACTGTTGCTTCTGGGAGGGATATTCTGTTTTGGAGGTATAGGTCTGACCTTTGCAGAGCTTTGCAAGGTTGCTTTCCTCTTTGGATTACCAAATCTTTCTGCATCACTGTGTGCTTGCATACGATGTCCAAGAGCAAGAGACACTATACTGTTAATAAGTACTTGCACTGTTAACCTACCCCTGTTTTAGCTTATACTACATTTCACAGCAGCATAGTCCATACAGAGCCTCTTCTGTCTCAAGAGGAGCAGACTAAGCCCTCCATCCTCAGCCTGCTGGGTATGGGTTACACATTCCACTTACTTACCTCTGGACAGCCTACAGCTGGGTTTATCAGGACAGTCTGCTGATGCAGATGGACAGATACAAAATCCTAACTTACTGGGCTTGCACCACAGGTCCTTCCTGGCTGTAAAGGCCAATTTGTGTGTTTATGTCCTCTGGGGACTTGGCATTGCAAATCTTTCACAAGACAAGCAGGCTAATCTCAGCCAACTGAAATAATTTTTGCTAGCCTGCTTTATTCCTCCAGAAGGGAGCATCTGAAGAAACTGTTAAAGAATTACTGCTGGTCTTTCTGGGAGCTCTTTGAGGATGATGTTGAAGTGCCTCCATGCAGAAACAGTGGCACTAGACTTCCCTGTTCACATGCAAATGTGTGGAATGTCACCACAGCCAAAACGTGCTGGTCTTGCCCATTTGGAGCTTGACAGATAGTGTGGGTATCCCACCTAGGTAACAATCTAGGCAAAGAGCCTTATTGCCCATAAGACCATTAGAACAGGATTGCCTCTCTCTCATGGGACAGGAGGTGTGTCTTTATACTGTTTCCTGCTCCTTTTTTTTTCATTTTTAATTTATTTTTTTTATTTTCAATTTGTGCAGACTTGTTCCATTCAAAATACATGTGACTGATTGAGCTAATCTGGGTGGACAGCATGCAGGATAACTTGTGGCCTCCTTGAAGTCTTTTTATAAGTGACTAACTCTGAATGTCTGAAAGTCAATCAATGTGCTGAATGAAATTACTAAAGGGCATCTGGGCTAATTGGTCATCTTTAGCATATCCAAGGCAAAAATTCCAAGTCTTCTCAGATAGGGCTCAAACAAGTGGCGTCCTGCTAAAGTACAGGGCACTCTCCTGAATGGCTAGCTTCTGGCGCATGTAATGGTGCATGCAATTACATGCCCTTCTGGTGCATGTAATGGGCTGTTAAAGGTCTGGCTCTTTTGTGGATTCTTTGCCTTAAGGTTATCTAACAGTTCCCAACACTCACAGGGTAACATCCTCTCTGAGTTCCAACTCTAATCTCTGCAAAAATACCAGGCGAAGCATGTTTTCTGTGTGGACTCCCACCATTCTTGTTTTAGGTTCAGTCCAGTGTTAAAAGATCATGTATTGACCAGGCTTTTCTAACAAATCTGGCTGGTATCAAGACACATAAACAAGAGCAGAATAATTTTAACAGGGTTATTTTGTATTTATAAGCCATAGGGAAGATATATTAAAACTCTGTATATGTTATCTAGCCCACCCAAGTGTTTCCAACACCTACCTTAGCTGCTCCGGCTGCTCTTTGAGAGATTATTGGGCTACCCAACCCACCACCCTTTGAATTAATTTCCAAGGTGTGAACCTTCACATGTTTATCAATTGTCCCTCACAGCTTCTGCACTGGCACTCTTTTGATAAGCCACTATCCCCAGGAATAAGCCTGGAGAGCTCAGGAAGCAGGAGGACACAAAAGCACCAAGCTCTTGCATTACTTCTGAAGACCTTGCTCACTCCTGAGTAGCAATCTGAAGTTAGAAGCTCTCTCTCTCCCACTTCAGCACAGCCAGTTTAAGAAGAGGTTAACTCCTTGTTTTCATACAATAGCCACCTTGCAGCATTCCTGCTGTGTTCCAAGATGTGAAAATCCTCTTTATCAGGCTGGAGTAGTTTAGTAGAACTAAGTTCACTGGAAACAGGGCAGGGGATTGTTTTGTCTTGAAGATGCAACAACAGGAGAGAAAATAAAACAAGGTAATGTTCTCACTTATTGTATAGTTGGTAACATTTGCCACATGGACATAAGCACAAGCAGAAATTAAACAAAACCAGAATCATTCACAAAGGGGCAAAATAAATGAAAATGACACACTCCCCCCCCATCATTAGATATTTACAATGTGCCCCCCTCCAAATCTGAATTAGGGAGGCTGGCTTTGAAGTAGACTTTAAAAATAAAACAGGAAATGGAAGTACAACTCCCCCAGAACAATTACAACTCAGTTGCTTCAGATACTTGTTATCTGTGGGATTACATAGCAATGTAACAGCAAAAGGAAAAAAAGTGGCAATATTAATCCAGTCCAGACACAGGAGCGTTTTGTCTCACATACAATCTTCTTACACCTCAAGGAAATATTCTTGCAATATTCCATGTGTTCCAGGGTACTTCAGTACCTGTATCTTTGCATAGACAACTATGCAGTCAGCAGCAACACAAGCTTTATGAAGGCTGGAGCAATGCATTAATACTATTAGAGAGCGGATGCTTTGCAGTAGGACTAATTGAACAGAATCATGTGAAAAAAGTGGCCTATGAATATAGAAAATACTTTGAAGAAGCTTGAATGATAGAAAGAGATTGGAAGCAAGGGAAATCTAGTCTAGCATAACAGGCACACAAGCAAAATAGTAGAAAAAAGCCTGGCAAGATGGAAGATTGTTCCAAACAGATTTTTTTTTTTATGGGAAATGGACCAAGTAACCTAATTTTTCATGCCTATTTCCTACGTGAATAATAAGAGCATGTGGTCTGTAGTCTTCTTTAGCAAAACTACAGAAAGAGTTAAAACAAAGCAAAACAACTGCTTACTTTTAAAAACTTCAGTACAAAAATAGTACATGAAAATACTGATTGATGGGAAGCAACTAAACTTTCAAATAGCTATAGCTGCATGCAAACAACTCCAAAATAACCTGAATTTTGATCAGTAAATTATTGTAAAGATACTTACTTCATCCTTTAAAAACAAACAAATAAACAAAACAGGGCAGGGCAGGGAAGTTATATTTCCAAGTACTTCAAATATTTACCAGTTCCTGAAGCTCTTATAGGTTTCCAAAATAATGTGGTCTAGCTACTGTGACTTTTTTATATGTTTTTATTTCAGTTCTAGTACTCATGCATCTCTCATGATGCTAGAGGTGGAAAGAAAACCCTTAGTACAGCCACAACATGTTAATAAAGTTAACTATCAGTTGATCCATTTCTGTTACCTGACTTCTATCTATGCTCTCTAGTCTGCTTTTTTTCTTCAAAACCTGTGCAGACAGACTCAAGATAATAAGCATTTTGCAAACAAATTCTATAAGCCTGTCCGTGGCATTGAGTGTGTGTATAACATCCCCTATCAGCCACAAACCTCTGGAAAGACTGAGAGATATAATGGACTATGTTGAGAGTATTGGGCAATGGAGCATGGAAGCATGGGGATATAAAGTTAGTAGAAGCCTCTTGGCTGGTTAACACCAGAAGATCTGCTAACCATCCTGGTCCTGCCCAAACAAAACCCCTACACACTGTGGGAGGAGATAAGGTCCCCGTAGTGCACATGGGGAAGTGGCTGGGGAAGGTGGTGTGGATTCCTCCTCTCATGGGAGAAGGCAAAACCATTTGTATTGGTAGCTAGAATGGTGTTGATAACACACTGTTTTTTTGGCTACTGCTGAGCAGTGCTCCCACAGCATCAACGCTGCCATTCCAACATCCCTTCCCCCCAGTAGGCTGGAGGTGGACAAGAGCTTGGGACATAGCCAGGGAAGCTGACCAAACTGACAAAAGGGATATTCCATACCATATGATGTCTGCTCAGCAATAAAAGCTAAGAGAAAGTGGGAGGAAGGGGGAGCATTTGTTACTTATGACATTTGTCGTCAGGAGCAACCGCTACATGTGCTGAAGCCCGGCTTCCTGGGAAGTAGTTAGACATTTCTTGTTGATGAGAACTAGACAAAAAATCATTTGTTTTCCTTTGCTTCTGCGTGTGACCTTTGCTTTTGCTTTATTAAGCTGCCTTTATCTTTATCCATGAGGTTTTTTCTATCTTATTTTCTACCCTGATATCCTGCTGAGAAGTGGAGTGATATTGAAGCTTGGTGGGCACCTGGCATTCAGCCACGGTCAACCCACCACAGTCTGGCCCCACTGGCCAATTAGTAATAATGGTACAGTGTTAAGAGCTAAAGCATAGACTTTGTCAGCTTTGGATATTGATGGAAATATTAATTTCCCTAGGACATTTTTCTACAGTGTACATGCAATCTAAGTGTTTTTCATTGTACCTATACTTTGAATAGCTTTAAACAAAACAGCAGTGAAGATGCCAGCCCTAGCTGGTATTTGTTTTATGAGGACTATTGCTGTTGTTACCATAGAAGTATTTAAGAGGTCCATCACCAGCAGAAACTTGTATTAGCTAGCTTGTACTCCTTTCTCAGGACGAGTTCAAATTACCTTTTGAAAATTACTCACTGGGTGATTGTACAGGAGTTTGATGACCTATGTCAAATCAATGCCAGAGAAAAAAATACTTCCAGCTATCTTCTTTTAACTTCATAGAAGCTTTGACATGTTTCAGTGTGGTTGGGACTTGATCCCAAAGGAGTTATAGAACTAATAAGAAAAAGTTTGGTAAACGAGCAGTTAAACTAAGTAAATTCAAGAATTTACTTGCTTAATGCCAAAGTGTTGGCAAATAAAGCTAGAATTAAAGCATCAATCTTTCACCTCTTAGAGGAAAATAGTAATGCCACAGTTCTCATTATTCACCAGAAAGGATCTGTTTTCTCATGCCACCTTCTCTAAAGATAAGAAACATTTTTGCTTTGTTTTATTTGTGCCTTCAAAAACAAGGCTTCTTTACATAGGCAGCAGGCAAGCAAACACAGTTCTTGAAGGAATTAATTCTGAAGGAATTAATGTAGCCACAGAACCAGAATAAACCAATGAAGAGACTCAGACCAGAATTAAAAAGATGAAGTAAGATGAAAAACTGCAAACATATTTTAGTCATTGATGAATAAATTGTAGCAAGCAGTAAGAGTGCTGAAAGTGTGATGTTCTACTTCAGGTTAATACTTTTTATACTAAGGTGTAGAATAGTCGTAACTGTGATTCAGAAATAGTTTCAGAAATCACCATTTTTTTTTTACACTCCAAAATGCATTCATATGGCAAATAGGACTTCACTGAACCACTCCAGTCAAAATAAAGAAAAAAAAGGTCAAGAAAAATAACCGAACATATTGGAATCAAACTGTAAAATCTTGTCTTACTCACAGCCATAATGTTGCCCTTTGAAATGTTATGGACAACACATCTAGCTGCTTCTATGGATAGCACAGCTTCCTGAACGTTAAGGAACTGCAAAAGTCCCCTCATTAGGAGTGTTTGTTCAGAAGTGCAATAATAGAAACTGAAATATTGCATTTGCATATGCAAACAGCACTTTCTCATAATTGAAATGAAATACATTTTTTTCCCCGAGTTAATTGCTGTCTCGCTGAAGAATACAAACAGGTGAAACTGAAATCCATTTTCACTTGCTTATAGCTTGCCTGATCCAGTGAACTGGATCAGTATTTTGTTTGCAACCCATCAGTGATTTACAGTTTTCTGCCTTCATCTGCACAGTTTATCATGGAATTAAAACAATGTCCAATTGTTGATAAAAATCAAGTACTTATACCTGATGCAGGAACAGACCATAAAAGCTTGCCTAGCTGCAGGTAAATATAAAAAGGACACTTTATTGTTACCCTGGGCTGTCTCATATAGACTGGCTACAGGCTGGGGACATGGCAGGATGTAATAACACTGAGGTGTGCAGGTATGATG
>JANHGB010013258.1:0-21706 GCA_026283785.1 Coracopsis vasa
GTTTTTGTGGTGGTCTTGCAGGGTTTTTTTTGCTGTTGTTGGTTGTTTTGGGGGTTTTTTGTTTGTTTTTTTTTTAATTTGAAAGCCAACAACAAAACACCAACACTGTTCCAAACTACAGTACAAAATGCAGCAGTGGAACAGATAGGGAACAGTCAATTGGTTTAATCTGTGCAACTGTCCAACTGTGTTTTCTGCAAACATACAGCACTTATGAGAAGTGAGAAGACTTCAGAAGAATCAGTTTAATGTGGGATTTTTTTGGACATGAGGAGTGGTAATTTACAGCTACTTCTCCCTAACAAGACAGAGCAAAGGAGCAGAGTCAGCATTTTGAGAAGCTAGGTAATTAGGAAATCAAAGAGTTCACAGATACCAGTTAAGAAGGTTAACGGTTACCCACTGGCATCATAACGTAGAATTATGTTATGGCTCTAAAAAGGAAGGAAGCCCCTTCAGATAAGCCTGAGAGACCTAGCTGAAATATCCCATGACTCAGAACCCAGAGAACAGAACTACCAATGTGATTTAGTATAATCTCCTATGTAGAGATAAAGTAGCTGTAAAATCTGTAAGGATAAGGGAGGGACTGAAGGAAGACTACAGAACAAAGACATGTAATCTCTGCTTCTTGCTGCTTTGTTGCTGACTATACAATTCTGTCAGTAGTTCTGAAACACACCTTAGCACTCAGTTCAGATAAAAGTAAGTTGAAAACCAACTTGCCCCTCATTTCAAATATGGAACTTTATTCTCTTACGCAGTTTGAGACGAAAATGCGAACAATCAATCTTTGCTTCTGTTTCTGTATCAATGGCACTTCAATCTAGAACTTCATTTCAACACTGACAACTCCATCAGCACTACTCACTGTTTTATGCCCAAATAAGTGATTCTTTAACAAAGAGGAAAAAAACAAACCCACAAGAGATTCTAGTCAAATCAAAACAGCAAACTTGACTCTTTTCCAGCCACTAGATTTCTTCTAATTTAAATGACAGACTTCTGTGAGTTAAGGATTTTAAAGCAGCACACAGCTCAGACCAGATACCAGACCATATATTATGTTCTTGTTTCCTTATGCAAATTAGAGTGGAAAAAGCTTAGCAATTTGTAAATACCTTACTGATCCTCATAAGACATACTCTCAACTTATCGCAAACATCAATCTTCGTTAGTACTGCTCAAACCACAAGGCATTAGGAGCAGTTTACAGATAACTGAGTTGGTTATTTTGTCTGTAATCTTTTCAATGTTAAATGTAACAATACCCAAAACAAACAGTAGAAACAATGGTATTCCAGCTTTTTGCCTTGACTTTTAAGTGGTTTCTTTTTTTCATAGACACCCTAGGTTTCTACTCCTACCTGACCTACCTCTTACCACCTGCTTTCCTATACAGTTTAATTTTCCTTTTACTTTTCTTATACTAAGTGCTCATCTTCTTCTGTGGAAGGCATACAGCAATCAAGAGGGTGGTTACAGGATATACACCAAGCAGTAATTACCTTAGAGAATACTTACATTGTATGTCCAACACTTGTGGGTATCTTATCTCCTTTTCCAAAGCAGGGTGCCTCACAACACAAGTTATACGTCTTCCTCTTGCAAATCGTGTAGGGACAATCATGTACTGACTTACAACTGTCACCGTTTCATTTGGAAACAAAGTAGAGCTGGATTCCATTTCACCAAGACCTCCTTCCCAGTCAATCTCTGCAGCAGGTTTTCCAGTGGCTGCTGTACAAGTGGCTGCTACTGTCCTGTTTGCACCATCTATTAGAGGGCTTGGTCCTTTCGTTAAGCTCACAACAGGTTCAACTAGGGAGGGGAAAAAACAGTAAGTTTAAACAAGACTCCATATCTTAGATAAAACTAATCCATTTGCAGAAGTCCATGCTAATCAGATATCCTAGAAATAAGATTATGTCATATACCAGAGATAACTCTACAAAGCTTTGGCCTGCTGATACAGTTCACCTTTGTCCACATTAAAGTTTCATGCTGCTCATTCACTACAGTTAATGCACTGACAGCATTACACTTTTAAGTATTAATCTATACTACTAGTTTGGATCATTTCAAAGCTAAAACACTGAATCAAGTAACACCTGACATTAAGAATTTAAGCTCCTGTTGATCAGTACAACAGTATAAATTGATTTCATGCTGAAAAGGACATTTAACCTCTAACAAAGTATTATATATACACATATATATACAATCAAATATGTACACGTAAATATACAGATTAGACACAAATCATTAAATTTTCATGGTTTTGATATACAAATAAGTTTTTTATATATATATAATCCTGTAGATAGATATATATATTCTTGTAAATGAATTCCTAGAGAATCAAGAAATTTTAACTTAATACTACATCCAAGACTCAAGAGAAGGATCTGACCTCCTTGTAAATCCACTGCTCATCCTTGTAAATTCTGAGGGCTTAGAGAACACCATTACTCCTAACATGAAGTTGGATTCCTGATGTACAAGTCTGCTGTTGAGGGCCATGGAGCAAAAAGCTTTTTTAAATTAAGATTCCTTCTTAAATAAGAAATCTGTTTCAGTCCTGTACAAGCCATCTACCAGTTGCAGTCTAAGTCAGAAATACCCTGTGGTGCTCCAGATACAAACCAAGGATGGCCCATTTCTATAATCAGTATCAGAAGATACATGCTCCCCAGTAGCCTACCAGCCAATTACATGATCCTTGTCTTTCCATCTAATAAGGCTGAGTCCTCTGAAGTGAAATCATCCCTACAAACTACAGGGCTTTAGAGTCCACCTCAGTGGACTAGCCCCCACCAACTACAAATCAGACAACTCTTGCAACTTCTGTGGCTTTCAGTATCATATATAAGGAGGAATTCAGTTCATAGATTTTTTCCAAGCAGCTGAAATCTTGGAATGCAGTAGAGTTCACAATACCTGGGAAGATAATTCAACCACCTATACTTTCAAGAGGTAACTGGGTAACAAATATTTTCAGCTTGAGTGAATTCAGCGCCAGAATCAGTTTTTGGTTGTTTTCTGCTCAGTTTCTGAACATTGCTCACGTCTGAGTAAAGTCATTTATTATTTGCTAACTAAAAGAAAAGGCAACTGCTAAATGGATAACCTTATAGAAATAAGTGTTTTCTGTTCTATGTCTGGATGTGCTTAAAGAATATACCTCATTACCAAACTGAAGGTTGGCTGGGCAGATCCTAAGCGTGGATTATTTTCTGCTTTGTTTCTCTGAATCGCTACCCTCTGTGATTTGTTAGTGACCTTACTGCAAAAATAAACTAAGAGCAGGGTTTTCCTATGAAGTTCTACATTTACTCTTCCAGATCTGAAACATCTCTAACAGAGCTTCTTGCAAAATTTTATTCCCTGCTAGCAACAACTAAACCTTTCTGCAATAAGCTTCAGTATTTAATCTGATGTACCTATGCATTCTATCAATTGAAAAAAGCCTTTAAAACCTAGTGTGAAGAACTTGATATTACATAGCTTTGTAATCTGACCCACAATTTGTTTTCCCTGATTTAACATAAACATTACTGCCTTGCTCCCCCCAGATCACTAGTAACCTTTTCAATAGCTCCTGCAGTATTACAAGATGCAGAAGTATGCACACAACTTCAAGTTGTCTTACAAGCATAATGATACAAGTTTTTGCTGTATCTCCCTGCACCCAAGACCTGCATCACAGTGAAATCAGTTAAGAATAGCAGCTATCATTACTTTTTCAAGCCAGAACCTATAAACCCAAATCACTTCAGCTGGAAATAAAGTCTGACTTATCTTACTCCTTTAATTAAAAACTAACAAACAAAAAACCCCAACAGAAGTATACTATCCCAAAATTGTTCCTCTGCCCCTCTGCAAAGGGACACATAATGCAGCAAGTCTTAACTAAGGTAGCAGAGACCTTCAGATCCAAAGCAGAACACTCAGTATGCTGCTTCACTTACCATACTTGAAGACATGCTCTTTTAAAAGCATTAAATAACAGTAGCCTGACAACAGAATATAAACTCATTTAAAAGCCTAATTATTCCCAAGATAATTTTCTTCTGAAAATTTACTTTTAAGTATTAGGAAAAAAGCCTTTGCTTTCTCAAGTGATATCTGAAACTTGTGAGATCAGCTGCTTTCAGTTCATTGTGTAATTCTTAGTTTTATACTTGTCAGAAAGACACAAACCTGAACTATTCCAAACTACTCCATTTCATAATAAACTTATTCCCAGTCCAATGTGCTTTGGTGCTTCAGTTGTTTTATACTTCAGAAATGGTTGGGCTTCTGCTGTCACATTCCCATAAATGATGATTCTTAGACTACACACCTACTATAAGATAACCTAATAGCCACATACTAAAAAGTGGAAATCAACTGCTATTATGATTCTTCCTTCTATTATCTATTCAGTGCTACTTTGTCCCAGCTACTGAAGCAATACCAGCAAAACCCCAGCTACTCATTTCTACAATCTAGCTGTTTCACTCATTGATTAAGATAAATATCTAGAGAATGAATTCCTAACTACAAGGGGCCACCAGCATCTCACCAATCACAATGGAAAAGTTTTACCTTTTCAACTTGGAAAAAACCTTACTCAAAGAATGGGGTTTGGAGGATTTTTTTGGGGGGAGATTTTTGGCTGGCTTTTTGTTTTTTCTCCCCCAAATTGTAACTTAAGTTGCTGTACACATTTCCCTAGGTCACAGTGGTGGTGGTGGGGGACACATGAAGAAGTTTGGGAAAGCATTAAAGAATCTGCCTCACCAGTAGAAACATTATGTTTTAATTCTGGTCAAATGGAAAATATGGTGGGAACAATGCTTAGTTTGGGAAAAGAAGCCACTCAATCCCTCAAAGATTCAAAATCAGGAGGGACCTGTTTCCATGATGTAAGAGTTCAAGGGCAGTGCTGCTTTCTCCCATCCCCTTTAAATAATCAGAATAGATAACCTGTGTCCATTCAGTCAGCATGTCAAAGGGTCACTGCACATGGGTCATCCTACCCATATATCTTATTATAGCATGAATAATACTTGAGTTACAAGCAGTCAATGTACAGTTATTTAGGAAGCCTCAATTAATTTGCACATCTGTGCTAGCCCTTTTACTGTTTTATGACCAGTACCTAATTTAACCCTACTCACTCTAGATTCACCATATATTCACATGGACAGATCTCTTGTTGCTCAAGTCCTTGTACTTTTTATGGAAAAACAAAATAATAAAGCATCCAGAAAAACAAGAGCCTTAAATTCTATTGCTTTAAGTTTCCAGGCCTCAAAGTTTCTCTGTGGTTTTAAATACTTCATACGCCTTTTTCAACTGCCTGGTAGTTTTAGAACTAATTTTCTTCTGCCATTGTGCACAGGAGGTCTGGATGAAACTGGCAGGATTACAACACAAACAGTATTATTTCCACTTACCATTAAATTCGCTAATTCCTTGGCAACAGCATGACACTGGGGATTGTCAGTCCTTTCTACATCACAACTGACATTTACTTGACTAACTTCTTTCCAAAACAGTATTTCTACTTGGTTTCTTTTCTCCCTCTAAACCAGCAACCTTACACTTCTGTCTAACTTCTCCAGCCCGCTAACTAATGCTTTATTATGGACTTTGGTTTGTTTGTTCTCTTTTTTAGGACCAGTCAGTTCACTAATTTGTTATCTACTTGGTATCTTGGCCCTGAGTACTGTATTGCACATTAACAAGTGTACATTTATTCAACTAGCATTTTTTAAACACCCTTAGTTTATCAGAACTGAGAATATGTTTTTTCTACACTGACTTTCATCTTTAATTCTTTCTTGTAAGACTTTCTGCATTAGTGTAAGATCTACTCATGGTGACAGACCTACACCTTTGACATTCTTATCTGTGCAGCTCATTCTTCGCTTGTAGCACTGCTAAGAGCTAGTCTGCAGAAGAAAAAGGTCTACTTTATCAATACCCTCACTGAAAAATCTAGCTTAGCAACACCGTGAAGTCAAACTGAATCAAGTCTTTAAAACACTCATGTAAAGCTCTCAAACTGGTGACATTAAAGTTACATTAGCTCTGCAAGCTACCCTGTCACACATCATCTCTTCTGCCCTCCAACACCATTTTGGCCAGTTTAGCATCTTGAGAAACAGCTTGACATAAAATTGTTTGTGACTTTTTGCCCTCATTTTACAAGGTAAGTTTGAAGAGCCAAAGTTTTCAGCAAGATCAATACATCTGTTCACCCAAAAAGGTTTTTCATATTTTAATTGTCGTAACCTCTTTAACAGTGCTTTTCCTTAAGAAAACATGAAGCACTACACGAAGCAATCTGAGTGAGCAAAGTCACTAAACTTGGATGCTTAAGTAGCATAAGACAGAGGTTCTAAATATGGTCTTAAGCAATCAGTGTAATATGGCAAAACATTTTATTCTGTAGTTATTTTTTTCCCCTTAGTTTGTCTTCAGTGTCTCTGCCTGAAGGTGTACAAGCATAATTAAGTTAACTATGTCTACTACACATAGGAAGGAAATGAAGTCTTGCTAAATAGAAACAGGGACTAGGAAGAAAGGCAATGCTGCTTGGGCTGGAAACAGTTTCAGCCCTAAGACATGAACTTTTCTTCTCTCACTTAAGGGAGAGTGTTTTAGAACAGTGGAAGAAAGCAGTCAGAATAGAGCTGATTTTATGTTACATCAGGTTTAAAGTTTTGTTTGGAGCTATTCCATGCCTTTAGACTGCTGAGCTTGGAACTGCTGAGCTCAGGCCAGAAAAGCTCAAAAATTACTCAGTTACATGCATATTCTGAAAACCATTCCTTCCCCAGTGTTTTTACTGTGTAAATCTAGTGTCAGTGTAGCACAAAGTTTTCAGAAGGACAGAAAACATGCTGCCAAGGCCACTAAACATAATTAAGTCCAACAGTGGGTTGGCTACCTGGCTATACATGCAATTCAATTAGTTGCTATGATGGTAAAGCATCTTTGCAAGCAGCAGTTGGGTTTTGCAATTCAGAGGTTGATACCAAGTCACTGAGAGGCTTAAACTATCAACAACCATCTACATCAATTATGAGAAAACCTCTATGTCCAGGACCACCATATGCATGAGATACTAGTTTACCTATTCAAACTGTAATTTCTATTAATATGTAGCTTATCAAACTACTTGTGGTCCTTCAACTTTTTCAAATGTAGAATAACACACAGGCCACACATTTGTTTTTCAAATTCCTCCTCAGGTTCTCCAAAAACCTACAATTTAAAAGGCAAAATGAACACAACTACTAATGCGGTCTGAAATAAAAACAACCATCGCAGAAATAGGAACTGACTAGAAGAGATGAGAGAAAGCAGTAAGAACCTCCCACTGTATGTTGATAAAGCACAGCAGCTGAAACCTGAAGTCAGAAGACTGCTACAACAGCCTCAGACACAGCCATTTGTAGTACAGACAGAAGACATATGGAAAAAACATCCATAAGGATACACACTTAGTAGATCACAGAATCTCTTTGGTCAAGTTACTTGCTTCAAATTGGATTAAGCCACTTGCTTTGATGCATTTATTTTGCCCCACCTTGTGGTGGAAACCAGTTTATGTACCGTGCTGTAGCGATCTGATTCATCTCACAGTGTTCTACTACTGTGGAAATCAGAGATCTACAACCAAGAAGATACAACAAAGCACATTAGTTTACAAAAATAGACTCCCTGAGGACTATCCCACCTGTGGAAAAAAAAAAAATCACCTGACTACTTGTGTTTCTACTGCAAGCAACTTACTCTATTATAAGAAGGTATAATACTGTAAGGAGAGGGTGAGTCATCAATACACATTCAAGTTTCAGACAGATTAATCATTTTACCTCACACTGCACTACCACCTAAGTCTAGCTGTGCTTCAGTGCTAGTCCTTTATGACACCGATACTGAACCCTCAACAAGATGGACAGAATTAGTTTATGTGAAAAACTGAGTTTATACAAGCTTCACATCATGACAACCCACAACCAGTAAATGGCTTAAACTGCCTCTTTATTCCCACAACTCCCAGTAGTAGTCTAGACAGTTTTGCTTTACATTTACATGTGCAATGAACACTTTACATCACCAGCCCCAAGCAGCTACATTAGCTTATCATATTAGCAACACATTTACGAGGGAATTTAGCCAAGGTGGTAGCTGAAGCTGTGTTTGGCAGCTTCTCAGCACACACATACACAGGTCTGTAATATCAGCATGGCCAAGTCTAAGTTTTAAAAAGCACTGTCTAAATGTTTAGATTAGAACAATGCCTAAATAGGGACTGCTTATTTATTTTTTCTTATCTGGACAATCAAAGAGCAAGTTCTAAAGCAGCAAGGGCCAAAAGAAGTCCCCTTAATGATGTTAGTAAGAATACCAACACATCTGTTATGAAAGACTGGCAAATACATTTTTTGTATTGATACTGGGTTAAAAACTAGAATACAATTAAGGTTCATTAAGAATTTTGCGTTATTAATTTCACCTCTTTTCACAGAGGTTGACTTACCTAGTACTGTTACAGTTGTTGATGACTGGGTATTTCCAAGTGGGAATGTAACTGCCTTGCAAATATATTCTCCTGCATCCGAAAAGCTTACATTCTTTAAGATGATAGTTGCATCAGCAAGTGAATAGTTTTTAAATGACACTCTTCCTTGGTATTGTCCTTGAACAGATATTCCATATTCAGGATGATGAACAGCAATAGTCTGTGAATTTTTACCATCTATCTTCTCCCACGAAACTTGTGCTATTGTTTCATTTACATCAATAATGCATTTCAGTGCAACCTTCTTCCCCCAAACTGCTGTCACATGTGGATCAACAATTGGTCCAGCTAAGGCACCTAAAAGCAGAAGAATAATTAGTTAGTACACAAGAAGGTTACGCCTCTGAGTCTTCACATTAAGCCTTCTTCAGTAATTAGCTTGCCTTTTCAAAAGGAATTCATACTTTTTTCTGAATAACCATAGTCTCGCTGATTCACAGCAGTGTGGAGATGTTACAGAAGCATGCTTTAAGCAGAAACAGCAGATCAACCACTCTTCAGAGAATATTATCACTAATATACAACTTCTTACAAAAATGACCTGATAATTGTGTAACTGGTGAATCCACCTTTTGGGTACTTAACTAGGTATGACCATTGCGTATATTCAGATTTACTGGACAAAAAAACCCAGCCAACCAACCAAACGAGAACACAGTAAATGGTCACGGTAGTTTAGCAGTTTAATTGCTGATCCAGAGCATCAGGTAAAATTTTAACTTAAATTACTATACTGATTTTTACTTCTAAAACATATGATTTCTAAGAAGGATGATTGAAGGAGAAATGCGTAAGTGTAAATTCTAGCACTTACCATACCAGTAACTAGTTAAAAAACAAAGGAAAGAAAATAAAAATGGCAAAACCCCACAAACTATGCCATATTCATAGTGACGGTCAATCTAAGAACTCAATTCTAACTTCAGGTCCTAGTTTCCAATAAAGATATGCACCATTATACATATGCAGTCCTTCTGCTATACTGTAGTGCAGTGTCTTCACACCAGAACTTCTCCTTGTACTTAGTAAATAGGCAAGACAAAGTATAGTCAAGTGTTTGCTTAATATTCTGTGTAATTCCATTCAATACCTGAAATACTTTCCACAGTAGCAACTTCATTCTCAGCTCAGCATTCTACACCACCTCCCTTCAAGAAAAGAAATCCACCAGAACGAAGTAGTTCATTAAACCACCAGTTCATGACTTGTTTTGCCAAACAGATGCTCGAGCAACTTAAATCATTCCTTCTCTTGGAGTAGGCTGCCTAAGTACTAGGCTCTACAGTTATCAAATCAGTACTCAAGCTGTTACTGTGAAAATTCACCCACGGAAGAAGATTCAAGACTAAATTTTAGTAGATCCATTTTCACACACACAAAGAGGTCATTCAACTTGAGACATGAACCGCATTTTCAGTCAACAAGTTCCTACACAGAAGAGAAACCATGTGCTCAGGAAAAAATTCCCTATATGTCTTTATGTTTTAAGTCCATTGTTAAAAGCTTTTTGTTTCCCATCAATTGATTTTTCAGCCGTCACACCATAACTAGAGTCAATGAAGTCACCCAAACAAGTGATTTAAAGATTCAGCTGCGGATTTCTTCAGTATAAATCTATTGACTAATGTCAATAGTATGCAAATATTAAGTTGCACAAATAAATCAAACTAAACCAGAACTTTATCAAAGACTGTTGGTATGCTGGTCACTGAGAGGGGCTGGTGAGGGGGAAAAAGTAGCTAATAAACTTAAGTTTCATACAGACAATATCTACCATGACTAATCCATGAGTCATACAAGAACATTTTGTCCAGTCTGCTCATGCCTCTTGAACTAATAATACATACTGTTGAGACAAACATTAGAAAAGGGGGCAACTATTTGCACATTAACTGAAATGTGCAGAATTCTGCCCAAATTTCGTCTCCACTTGCCATTGCTGTATTTAGCCTGATAAACCTGAGGTAGAGTGCTCTTAAGGAGTAATTGACTATCGTGTTCTAGCTTAAGGCACACAAGGTACAGTTCTGGAGAGTATTTCAGAACACACATATTCTGTAACATCATTGAAGTAAAGAAAAACATACTTTTGTTGAGAAATCGACAATGTGCAATATTTATATCTACTGAATCTTAACCTATACTGAACCTTCACATAACAATCAGCTTTACATAACTCCCACAAACTTGGTACAGAAAAGTCTTACAAGTAAACTCACACAAAAGATGCTCAGACTTCTGGGAAGTTAAACTGAATCATAAAGTTATCCTAGTTAGTTGAATACACAAGCTGTTTTATTTCCTTGCAAGGTGTGGTTGGTGGGTTTTTTGGTTTTTTGACAACTCTACTCCCAATAATTAGAGGCTTTAGCTACATAAAGATGACCAGAGCACATTTAAGAAGTCAATACTCAGCTAAGACTTCTCTTTCTTGAAGATGTGAAAAAAACCACCATTTTTTCCACCAAGGAATACTTCCAATATCTCATGCGTACCATAAAACCATTGGGTTCTCACATGAATATTTTCACATATCAAACTTTCATTGCTGTTACTTTCAAGACTTACAGACTGAACTGAGCAGGCTTTGGATATATATATTTATATACATATACACACTTGCAGCTATCAAACATTAATCAGTTACATCTTGTTCATTGACATTCTGAAGTAAGTCGAGCCAACAGATCATTACACTGTATTTTCAACGTTTATCTCATCTTCTGAAACATGCTCAGGCTCCAAAGAGAGACACACACAAAAATCAACTCATCTGTGCTAATCATTTAACTTGAAATTACATATTCATCTAGTTTATACAACAGCATATACATACTCCCAAGTGTTTAAAGTTCTAAAAATAGTCTAAAGCTCAAGTGAGAACAATGACACCTTTATTTTACAATAGCATCTCTGGTTTTAATCTTCAGCCACTTATTATTTAACTAACTTATTTTGGTAGCTGAGCAGTCAAGAGAACAGTTCAAACTAGCAAGTTAATTACCATGCTGATATTCAGGGCTCTAAGACTCAGGAATAAGATAGGTATTTCCTTTGACAGAGACTTCCACTTGAGAGTCAATATTTTACTCGAAAATGGTATGTGAATAACTAGTTAACAGCTACACATGTACTCCTTTAGAGGCTTACAATGCTCAAGATGCTTAAGAACAAGACACTTCAAGGCCACATTATTCATCTCCTTAGCTGATCCAAGGTACTGATGAATAGGACACATTTACTCTTGTAATAAAGCCTGGCTCTCCTGCTCTTGAAATCTGTTACTGAAATCTGACCTTCCTTGCTTTCACTTTCACAATATTGAAGTCCTTGCTGATCATCATTCTCAACATTCCTTAAGGAAATAATTTGTATTCCCTTACTAATCAAAATCTTATTTTGTAACTTCAATGCAAAAACAGCATCATGAAGTTTCTTTACATTTTTCCTTAAATTTGCCCAAGTTTTTGGGGATCTTTTACTCCTTTTTGCTCACTTGAACCACAAGAACTAGCTTCTGTCTTCCCTCTCATTTCCTCAATCTCTGACAACAGTCATATGTTCCAACATGTCTTTGAACCATGGAATGAGGTTCTTGCATAATCCACTTAATTGAAGACATTATCAGATGACTTTTATTGGAGAATTACGATAATTGAATATTACATCATGATACAGCATGCTGTCCCATTCAATTCATAGCTTTGAACCTAACTGTACCATTCAGCCTGTACAGATGTTTATAAACTTCAGTCACACAGACTTCCTCCTTTAATGGAAGGGTTCATACTACTGTTCACGTTTCACAGGCAACAGATAGGCGATTTGCCTTGTTTGGATCAGCAAAAGATCATCCAGTACCATTTCATATGCAGCCTGGTACTGTTGTCATCACATACAGTACCTTTAGATTGTTTCAGTTTTAGCTCAGTCCCTATGCACTAGTTTTTTGTTCACACAGTGATCTGATTAATGCTGGTAATACTTCAAGTCCAAGTCGATCACAAAACTACCTTATGTCTAAAGCTAACAGAAGTTAAGAAAGTGGATACTCCTCCTAGTTGATCTACTTTGAGTTCTGACACCTCCTGTTTCCTCTCCAAAATGAGCTCCAGTGTTTCATCATTTCACCACTTCTTAAAATAAAATTAAGGGGTTTACATTGTGTTCACTAGCTCTCCAGTTTCAGATCACTGCAAGAATCTCATTCAAAACACAAAGGCACTGATCATTCCCACTTAACGCTCAGAAAGCGGTTTATGAGGAAGCAAACAACAACAACAAAAAGAAATCCTTACAACTCACTTCTAGCATTAAAAGCCACACAACTAGGAGCTATCAAATACTGACCATGATTAAGAACAGCTCCTGAACAGCTTCTGATATCAAGCTTTTCTCACCAACTGAAAAGAGATACTGAGGAAATATGCAGTCTTGAAAATATAATGACCTTCTTAATACAACAAAGTACTCATGCTACAAAATGAGAGAGTACTCCCCACGCTTCCAGGCTTGTTATTTGTTGCAATAAACATGTAGAGATTTTTCTACATGGAACAGCCATGCACAAGGCTCATTACAGAAGCAATCTACTCAGTTACCGGCTATAGAACTGTGGCCTGCTTAACAGCACACTACCGGCTAGTCAGAGACCACACTGACACTTCCTAGCCATTTATTTGTACCTGCTGTCAACTGTTTCCACAGGATTATAAAGCCAAAATGCAAAAACCCTCAAGATTTTCCATACATCACCAAGTTATTCATGGGTGTATCTAGCCTTAGCAGGCATTAACACAGGGATCTAAGAAGAGCTACAACTAAGAGTAGACCAGAGCAACACGAACATCCCATTTTGGTGACAGTAAACTGCTATGTCAGCACAACTTCCCACGAAACACTCTCAGGTCCAGGCTAAGCATTATTGTTAGGTCAGTTTAGTTTTAGCTCCCATTAGAAAGCTTAGGCTCATTCTTACAGTCCTCCTGCATCAGCATTCATCAGGTACCTAAGAGAGCCCAAGCTACAAGAACTCACTTGTTTTGTTCCTAATTTAGCCTTCCGAATTAGCTCACTCCCTGCGCAGTCAATCACAAGTGGCAATGCAACAGAGACAACAAGAGCACAGCCACAAATTCTAGAGGCATTTTCAGATTTCTTTAGCTTGCAAATCAAATCACTTAAGGACACTGCAGAAACCAAGTGTCTGAAACCTCAACTTGAGGCTTTATAAAAATATATCCTTAAATTACTGGGAAAAAGTCAGTGTGTGTCTTTTGAGTACCACAGCACAATCACATTACTGTGTCAAAAATAAGATCAGAACCAAAGAATGGAAGAGATTCAAGATTTAGTACAAAATGCTTCAATACTGGTTTCCAATTTGAATGGTTAAGCACGTACCTGGGGGAAACAACTGCACTCGCATCAAAGAGGTAGCTTTTTAACTTAGTGGTGTTCTCACCTAAGATCTGCTTTAACACAATCCTTGCCTGAAGTGGAGAGCTAGTTTGTCCATGAAGTTTTTTCACGGAAGTGGGCTGGGAGCAGAAACATGTCATGAGGTTGGCTTCTATAAGCACAACATTTACAAGACTCAGATCAAGTTCCCCTTCTTCCATGGCACTCTTAAAGCAAACCAGAGGTGTATTATTTCCATCATAGAAGAGCAATTCCTAAAACCTTGTTCACTGTTTATCACAACAGTATAAGATGCATACAAAAGCTTACAAGTAGGCAAAAAATTTGGTGAAATGAGGCACAGCAGTTGAATAGTCTGAAGCTGAGACTACTGAAATCCCCTCAGCCTTTCTGTGCATTTGCCAGCTATATTAGGTTGTTTTTTCATTTTATTAATGTTCAAGGGACTTGAGCCTTTGAAACCAGAGGTCAATTGATAGCAAAACGAAACTAAGAACATTACAACAACAATTGCTTAAGTAATGACATACTCATAGATTTCTGCCATTACATTGATATATCACTATTGTGGCTCAAACACATTAATCACTTAGAAATGCATCTATTAACTTCTGAATGTTAACTTTTCATACCCTCAAATAGACTAAAACTAGCTTTCAGTCTTAACTTCATCTAATACACAAGCAGCTCTCCTCTAGGTAACTACAGCCTACATGCTTACAATGGCTACAGTAAAGGGAACATAATTTCTAGTTGACAACTCTAAGAAGTTGCACAAAGGTAATTTTTCTCAAGCAACCTTAAGACATTTAAGACACAAGCCACAAGAACTGGTTGAGTTTGGGAATGCATGAAAAGGTCAGTCTCAATGTCAGTACTGTCTCAAAAGTTAACTGTTGCTGAAGCAGGAGCTTTTACTCAGAATATCAAACTCTAAACAAATTCTCACTTAAGTGCTATCATAGAATGTTCTGCAGAACTCTTAAGATACTTTGAATCTCCACCTGCTACTCCTAAGGATAGCACTGACAATATAACACACCATCTTGCCAAAAAGCTCACATTACTCAACTCCTTCATTCCTCACAGCTGATGGAAGGGACAGTCTATCTTTCTCTAGCTGCTGAATCAACATGTATATCTATCTCTCTCTGTATACATACATATCAAAGAACATTGATATTTTGGGGGGAACCTACAGCTACCATTCACAAGATAGCTTCCAGAGCCCACAGAGAGAAGATCCATACTGCCTGCTGAAAGGTCAGATAATACAATACTGGACAAAATACTCTAATCCCAATACAAACGAGTCAAGATGATGAAGTATGCAAAACTCTATAGTGCCATAATAAACACATCAGCAAGACTGACGTTCTCATCACAGAAAGCAAGGAAACATTATTTTACTCTAGAGCAATACAAAGTCAAAGAAACAAGTAGTTAAACTCAGAGTTTAGTATTAGCACAGCTTGAGCCCAACTTACAATGAGTTGGAACTTCAAAAAAGGTCTATACCTCTGCACTTAAAGTCAGGCTTGGCTATGACCCACTATTATTTCACAATGCCATTTTCTTTACATGTTAACTGGTGCTTCTCTTCGAGTTTCACTATCTTCACACACAGCAAAGACTGTGCCCTTGCATACTCCACTTCCTATCATGCTGCAAAGACCTATAGTATCAAGCAGCAGGAAACTAAATAGTCTAAGACTCTAGAGGAATGTTTAAAAAAAGGTTAGGCTCATGATTCAATCTGAGTTGTGAAGGACACTCTTAGAAAGTCAATTTTATAAGGTTAAAGCTTTAAATCTAACTACTCACCAAGAATGCTTAAAGTCCCATGAACTTTAAAACTTCATCCAGAATTCCAACCTAAATCATACTAGCATTAGCATCATTGTCTGTTTTACGCACTCCTACATTATCTTTTATGTATGTTAACACATAGTAAATAAAGACATTCATGTTTATCCTGATAACTAAGCATTCAGATGTTTACAAGACATGTCGAACTAACAAGTGAGGCAAGCTATGAGTCAGCTGGAAGCTCTTCCACGATGAACATTACAACCTCAGTTTAAGCAGACAAATCTACCAATCCCACCACCTTTAAAGGGAAACAAGCGAGACAATGTGCTCTTTTTCCAACATATGGGTCAGGCTCTAAAGCAGTACTGGAGAGCATCTTTAGTCCTACTCCCTTGAAAAAATAGTACTAACAAACAAGTAGCTCACAAGTTATGCAGGAAAACATACACCACCTCCTCTCCTAAACACCAGAAAACTATTCACATTTCCATCTAAATCCATTTCAATGCCCAAATACTAGAACAACAGATACAGTAAAAGAAGAGCAAATGATTTTAAAAAAAGCAGTTGCTCATGTAAGTCAAACCTTTAATTGCAAAGGTTGATAAAGAGAGTTCCAGGCAGCATCCAAAATCTTTTGGAACACAAAAGATTAGTCAGTGGTTCTGACAAGCCAATCTGTAGGAAAAGGTTAAACTCATCCTTTGTGTCATCCAGTTTAAACACAGAACAAAAATATCTAACAGATATAGTGGGAGGTCAAAAGGAGCACTGTGCTGCTGTTCTGTATCTTGGCAGGGCTGCCAACTAACTGCATTAGATACAGAAGAAACAAGACTGAAGTTATATATAACTTTATATAACATTATATTTATATAACATTAAAGCACAAACTTTTTCCCAGTCAGTCTGAAATAAACTTCAAGTACTAGTTGTGCCAAATTAGAATAGTAGTCAGCAGGAACAAGTGTAAGTCGCAGTTACAGGATGTTAAATAGCTGATTAGAGAGCTGAGACTGTTCTGAAAGTTACAGCAAATATAAATATATGGTGATTATGCTTCAAGAATTTAAAGTGCCACTCCAGAACATGCAGATAAAGAAGGAAACTCCCTGCTCCAGCTAACATCAGTGAGGTTCCATCAGGAGTTACTCAGCTCGAACGCCATACTTTAGCTATTAGCCGTCTAGAGTCTGAAATGAAGTGGGCTCAAAGGCCCAGGAAACACGACCTACAAGGAAGGACTGGAAGAACTCATTGTTGTTCTCAAAGAAGACAACCCAATAAAGGTCCTGAAGTACTTACACTGCAAAAGAGAATGCCTGCACTGCTGAGGTATGCCAGTGGAAATTAGCAAGGAGATAAACCGAAGCAACAAAAAAAAAAAACAAGCAACAACAAAACCCACTGAAATCAAGAAAACCTTTGATGCTACAGAAAGTTAATTCCTCAAATGAACACCCTGGTCAAAATGGTAAACCTCTATGACCTTCAGAAAGTTTTGATGTTTAGCTTAAAACAAAACCAAACACCCAAACTAACTTCAGCTGATCCTGCACTGGGCTAGAGACATGATCTGTTTCTCAAGGATTTTGCCAGCCTAACTACTATAAGATTATTATCAGACATTTTTATCTAAGTGATGATCTGGTATTCCTTCAAATTCTTGTTAGCCGATATGATACACATCTGATTGACGCAATGATAAGCTCTCCTTTCTGGAGCTTATTTCCAACAATCCACTCAATACACTTATATCACTTGCTCTCTCATGACCATTTGGTTCACCTCGACCCCACTACTCTGAGATGATTTCAGACTACATTGCTTTTAGAAGTCTCATTCCAAGTCCTTTCACTAGCAACCTGCCAATATACATTTTTTTCACCTGTGTTTCAAGACTATCCTCACTTGCTTTTCAAGTCAAGGAACTAACAGTTATGCATGAAAAAATTATCAAAAACATAAAGAAGAAATTAAGTCAGAAATTTAGGATGGAAAATTGAATTTATTTTTAATACTCATTTAGTAGCACTTCAAAAATTAAGAAACCAGGCGTTCTGTGTTCAGGAGCACCACTGCTTTTAGCTACCACATCTTTACTTATGAAAACACAGTACTTTGAATTCCTTGTTTCATCCTCAGGTCTACCGCATTTGGAGTTTAACTTGAATGTTACATTCAATCTGTTCAATTAGATAGCGGTTTTCTCACCAAACATTTTTCACCATCTGCTTCTTCTATTTGTACCCTTTCCAGTAAAGGTTGTCTTCTTCAGAGGGACAGCCATCTCACAGCATATAATCAGTCTTCTCTATTACTTATTTCTTATATTTGGACCCAAAGGCAGATATTCAGCTTTTGCCATAGATTTTTTTAAATGCTTTTAACTCCTCAAAGCTGCATATGTGAATCCTCATGAAATCTCTATTAATATCAGTTTGTCCTCAACTGAGTTAACGTGACATACTCCAATCACTTGTTAGAGATGACTTTTCTCATTCTCAGCCACAAATAAGAGTTGGAGAAATGACAGACAGCCTTCAGCTTTGAGAAAAGTAACTCAGAGTAACACCTAATCACTTAGTTTTAGTAAGCTAGCACTTGAAGTTTCCTGTCTTACATAAATCAAGTAGACAGAACTACATCTGCTTTTAAGTCAGCCCTATTACCTACTACCAACTGCCTTTCATGATACAAAGAGACAGTATGTACATTACACAAAAAACTATGATTTTATGGACATCAATTCATTCTTACAAGGTTTCAATTAGCAACAACTAAAATATTTGTGTGTTATCAGCACTGTTCTCACCCAAAAGCCCAAACACAGCACTGCACCAGCTGCTAGGAAGGAGAAAAATAACTATTCCAGCTCTTCAGAGCTAAGTCCGGTAGCTCCAGAACTGGCATTACAAAGCAGATGCCAACAAAATACCATGACAGAGTACATGCTTCAAAACAGTATGCTACCTACTTCACACCATTATATGCAGCTGCTTTCGTGCAAGACGTCTGGCAAACATAGTAGTCTCTCCTCTTAAGAGTATAAAACTGAGAAGATCACACAGCTTTGTCTACAATCCAAACTTCAGAGATAAGCATGAGGTATTCAAGCTGCTATAAATCACATTCAGAACTGTATGCAAGATGCTCAGCTGTGCCAGTGAAAAACAATCCAGAGGAGGCAAGGCTCACTGTAGGATTTTCCTTCAGGTGAGAGTAGCACTTAAGTCAAAGACACATCTGACCTGAGCAGGATTGCTTATACAATTGGCTGACTATACAGATTAAAGGAAGGCATCAAAAGATATCTGACTACAAAAGAAATGTGTGACCTGAACATTAGGTATAAGTTACTGTAGACTGGGGTGGGGTGTTAATCTGCAGCCTTATTGATCAATAACACTTAGATAAAATGCTTCAAAACTATGGCAATTCTAGTTTGATATTCCTTCCCGGCATGCCACATATATTTCACCATCACCTGGAAACCTAACAGCACATGATGTCAGGACTTGCGCTCCAAGGGAAAAATTACCAAGAGTAGTCACATGCAGAAATACAGGCTATAATGGGCAGGTGGAGTTTGTCAGGACAAACATTTACTCCTAAGAGTTTCAGCTGTCCCAAGTCTTAAACAGGGAAATTCAGGTTAGACAGAAGGAAGCTCTTTACTGTGAGGGTGGTGAGGCACTGAAACAGGCTGTCCAAGGAAGTGGTGAATGCTCCATTCCTGGCAGTGGTCAAGGCCAGGCTGGACAGAGCGCTGGGAAACACAGCCTAGGATGAGGCATCCCTGCCCATAGCAGGGGTGTTGTAGCTAGATGATCTTAAGGTTCTTTCCATCCCTAACCATTCTATGATTCTTTAAGCCTGATCTGACCTGTCAACTTAACCCTCAGATGACTTCCAAGCGCCAATCCATCTCCCATTGACTTCACAAGCTTTCTGCTTCCACAGTATCCTCTGGCAAGGAGTTCCAGAAGCATTGCCTTTAGGTCTAAAAGCACCTTCTTTGCTTGCAACTTGCCTCCTTTTAGCTTCATCTGATAAACACCTATTTTTGCACTGTAAGACTCAATCTGCATGCACATTGTCAACATCACTCATTACTTCGCACTTCCCACCATAGTCCTCCCACTCCTACCCTTCTCCTAAGAAGTCACCTCTTTTCTCAACTGAGAAGTCTTAGCTGGCTTTACTTCAAAGCCCACTTTCATATTTTTGACCCTTGATGCTCTCCACTGAACCTGCTTCAACCTTAAGATTTTGTTTTGCTTTTATTATCAAGGGACCAAAACCAGACTATTTGAAGAACATGCGAACAATCTGTTTACACATTAGCACAGCATGGTTCATTCTTTTACTCCGACACTTGGTTCACCCCAAGGAAACACAGAAAATCATCACAGAACTGACTACTGCATACTCAAGGCCCTGTTTCTAAATATACAAATCAATAATATGAGTAATAGATATGAAGTTTACTCCTTCCCTTTGTAAAGGGCTGCTTCACATAGCAGTGATTGGCATCACTGAACATTTACCTACACATCAGCTTGTTTCATTATTCTGTCACTCAGTTAGATAACATCCTTCCTTAACTCTGTGCAATTCATCTTTATTCCAACTTGCTACCAGGAACAAGTAATTATGTATAATTGAGGCATCTCGTACTCCAGGAAATGCAACAGACAAGATCCTACTAACCTCCAACACCACCAGAACTGTAGCTTCCATCATATGACTTCTCTCCAGAAAAAGGTCCCAGCAAGACCTTTTGTCACAGTGACTGCTATAACAGAAGCTTTGGTCAGATAAATATCCTCCCACACTTCCCTCCAGACTCCAAACCTCTCAACTCCCTATTTGGAAATGCAATTGAATGCTATTCAATGCCATCACAATATCATTAGGGTTTTTTTGGTTGATTGGTTGTGGGGTTTTCTTGTTTGTTTGGGGTTTTTATTTGGAAAAGAGAGAGAAAGAAAAGGACAATTGGAGGTGTGAGATCAGACATTAAATATCACAAGTCCAAAGAGTTACTGCCCATCACTCCTGCTTCATTTCAAAATCAGGGAGTTACCATAGAAGCACAGTCTCTCCCACCTAGCCACAAACTTGTAAAAATGTGGGCTGGTATTCCAGGAGATGCACATCAAGTTCAACAAACAATTACCCTTCCAAGTTACATGGTTGTTGTTTCAGCACTACCATATAATAAACTTGCCATTATAGAGACTACCAGAAATACAAGGCAACTGTGCAATCAGAATCAACTGCAATTAGAATCCAAAAATACAATAAAAAGTCATCAGTATTGCAATTTTGTCATTGCTATTTGCTGTCTTTCATTGTAGGGTAGAAAGCCACTAGTGGTGTCCCTCAAGGCTTAGTATTAAGGCCAGTGTTGTTTAGTGTCTTTATTTATGATCTGGTTGAGGGGACTGAGTACACCCTCCATAAATTTGCAGATGACACCAAGCTGGGTGGGAGTGTTGATCTGCTGGAGGAGGACAGAAAGGCTCTGCAGAGGGATCTGGACAGGCTGGATTGATGGGCTGTGGCGAGTGGTATGAGATTCAAAAAGGTAGTGTGCCAGGTCCTGCACTTGTACTGCAACAACCCCACACAATGCTACAGGCTTGGGGAAGAGCAGCCGGAAAGCTGCTCAGCAGAAAAGGACCTGGGGGTGCTCACTGATGGCTGATGAACACGAGCAGCTTGCACCCAGGCAGCCAATAAGGCCAGCAGCATCCTGGCCAGTATCAGCAATAGTGTGGTCAGCAGGGCTTAGGGAATTGATCATCCCCCTGTACTGGGCACTGGTGAGGCTGCACCTCGAATCCTGTGTTCAGTTCTGGGCCCCTCACTACAAGAGAGACA
>JANHGB010013262.1:0-14483 GCA_026283785.1 Coracopsis vasa
GGTAGCTTAAGCACGCTTTGTAACCTTAAAAAAAAAAAAAAAAAAAAAGAAAAAGTGTTAAATTTTCACTGTTCTAGTCTGCTCTGATCCCAGCCATTCCGTTGGGATGGCAGGGAACACTTTAAAAGCCCAGCTGATCCATGGTGTGTCAAACTATTTCCAGATGAAACTGTGTGAAGGAAATACAGATTGAATAGTGTTGCATCTCAAAATCCAGCACTTTCCAAAACATCTTAAATCACAAGTACCTTTATCTAAAGCTAAAGGGAATCACTAAAAACTATCACTAAAACTAAAGCTATTACACAAAACTGAAACTCTCACTGGTTACAATGCAGGACAGATTTATACATAATCCTTATTCCTGGTTTTTCTCACTCTTAAGAAGAGAGGGAGAAGGAGGGGGAGAGGTTTTGCATAAGGAAAAATTATGTTGGCCAGTTAGGGCTAGTATCTCACAGAAAGATGGATAAATTAGTGAAATAAGATAGTAATAAAATTCTTCCATCCTCAGCTATAAACTTGCTGCCATCAACTTGGTTTTTTCACCCAACCAGAGACTGAAAAACCTCTTTTCATTTCTGCTTGCAGCTGTTTAATGGAACAGTGTCTAGGGATAGACTGTACCCAGTGATGTGCGTACAAGTTTCTGGTTCAGACACTCTTCTTTGTTCTTCTTCATGTGTTAGTTGAGGACCTCTACCTCACAAAAATTGGGGTGTTTGTTAGGATCTTCCATCACAATCAAACATTATTACCTTAAGTTCAGCACCAAGTTTGACTTCAGTAGTAACAGCACTGTAATATTGGCTTTTCATCTACATGAATGTTTTCTATGAATTCATATTAAAAATCCAACAGATAGCTTGTGACTACTAAAGATTTTTCTGAAGTTTGTAATTCTTAGACTCCTAGAAGTATGATATTTGACACAGCTTTCTGCAGCAAATAATAAACTAGACCTGAGAACTGTCAAAGTACTGAAAAGCACATCATAGCTAGCTAGAATTTATTTCTGATATCCTTTGGCAAGTCTCATTTTGCTGGTGATTGTAAGAGTTGTAAAAGATATATGAAATTGGATTGAAGGCATCTTCTTAATAATGTAATTCTCAAAACCTCTAATAGTCCAGAACTGATCCCAAATCCTGACGCTATCTCGTGCAGTAGTTTTCATTAATCATTCTCCCTAGAGTTCTCCAGGTACAGTTCCTCATGGGATAATAATTGTTACTTCTTCCTTTGGGAATTCTTTCCAATATTGTTTTTGCTGAGCTGTTCTTATCCATTCTTCCCTTCATTTTGTTTGGAGTCTTTTAGTAACATAGCAAAAGATTTTGAGGATTGCTAGAGTCACTGTTTTTTCTGTCATCTGCCACCAAACAATTTGATATCCATGAGGGTTGTGTCAATGGGCATTATCTTCAGAGGAGCCTGCATGTTGCAGATTTTGGCACATATTGCAAGATAAAAGTCTGAAGAAATTATCTGCTTTGAAAAAAATAGGTTGTAGGTGAGCATTTCTCCTAGAGATGCTTTGATTCCTTTTTATTTTGCTGAACTTGAAACAGGAAATTCTTCTGACTATAAAGTTCCTAAGCGATCTATGCTAATTAGTGACACTCTTTCATTAACTTGGATGGAACCTAGAAGCTGAGAAAGCTGTTCAAAAACCATTGCGTTTGGTAGTGCACCCACCATTCCCTTTAGTCATATAATCATCATATTGCTATTATTGTTAGTGCTACTATTGTTATTTAGTTAGTAATTGTTTTATTTATATTTATTTGTAATTATTTTATTATTTATATAAAAATAAGAAATGTCATACTGCTTTAGGTCATTATCATAAGTTAAATATGATGGCCAGAATTAGAGAATTTGATCCAAAGCTTGTTAAAGTCAACAAGATCTATCAGCTGTTTCCAAAAGTCTTTGAAATGTACTCTGCATTCCTAGGAAACATAGGTATAAGAATAGGTGTACTGATCTCTTTTTACATGCTGTATATGCGTTGAGTTCCTTGAATTTGTTCCATATGCTTTTTTCATTCAATTGCTATTGTATGTTCCCAAAGCAAATTATAGGATTGATACCATATATTGTCAGAATTTACCAGAAAAAGAATTAATATAGTAAGGACAGATCTCTTGAATTGAAATACTATGCATTTAGGTTTTGTATCTTATATTGCAGACAGACTCAACCAACGGGGAGAATCCAAGCATCAAGAAATCCCTCTTTCCTCTTTTTAATTCAAAGAATAATTTAAAACATAGTTCTTCTTTGAAAAAGCTTCCTGTAGTCACTCTACCCATGGTATTAATTTTTAAGTACAGTAGCACTGTAAAATGCTCCAGTAAACTTGTTTTACTGACTACAGCAGCATGTGTTTTATTTTCATGGGATCACTTTCTTTTCATGCCAGTTAAGTATCTTGGGCCAGTTCAATAAATTCAAGTAAAATTGGCAGTTCTGTTGAAATAGATTGCACCTAATTTCTTAATTTTTTTCATATTTGATACACTGAAAATACAGAGTTCCAGAGACAATGAACCCTGGGACCAAGACTAAAGGAGGAAAATAGTTGTGAAATCGTGTATGTTTTAAATTAAACTGTCTTATTCTGTTTCAATCAGGAAAAAAAAATAACCTGGCTTGGTTTACAGCTATATTGGAAATATACCTTTTAATGCAACCAGCTCCTTTATGTATAAATTAAATACATCAAATATTAACGACAGATTATCTGATAACTAAATTTTAGCTCATGCCTCTGCTGCATTTTTGGTTTTCCTGATTGTTGATGATAAAGACAGTTTGCATTAAAAATGCTTACATTTCAACGGTCATTTTTTTGCTCAGAATTCTTGATATGAGATCAGACTCTCCATGTAAGTTTTAAATTATCTTTCTGCCATAAATTTTGTTGGATTTGCAGCTTGGGTAGGGAGTTTCTCAATTTTTGCTCCAGTCTGGGGTATTTGTGGAGGAGGGGAAAGATGCAAAAGAAAAAGGTCATGGTTTTGTGATGGCAAAATCAGCCAGACATCAGTTTCGGGAGATTTTGGTCTGCTTCACCCAGGAACAAATTTATGGAACTGAGCCATGGTCTTAACTGCAGTATGGAATGCTTTTAAATGAAGATGAGGCTCAACGTTTTTTGTTTTTTTATTTTATTTTCTGAAGCCTTGTTTAATTGCTCTCTCTTACAGCAAATAACACTAACAGCATGCGAATGCTTTAAGGGCTAAGGGTATAGCAAATCTGCATGATTTCCACAGCCACTTGCTCTTACTATGGGGAAAACTATTGAGAGGTCAGTGCAATTCTGCTGCAGTAATGGGCTTCACTTGTGTTCTGCAATTAACTGGGGGAAATGATTTACAGGTACACTTAAGAATATATTAGGAGACCAGTATTTAATATTTTGTTGCAGGTGCCTAGCAGTGATGGTCAGGATCTCTTGGCATTACAGAAGGCCATTCATACTTCTAATCACCAGAGCAGCAGGCAGAAAGATTGGCATCCTGAGAAAATGACAGAAATCCAGCCTCATGTAAGTAACATTATCAATTCCCTGTATTTCAACATCACTGAGGTATCTTGACAGCTTTTTCTCCAGTGAATAGAAAAATTGCATTTGACGTTAATGCCCAACCTTCCTATCCCCCCTTCATTGAATATAAGAAATTGTGTGCCTGCAGTCCTGCATAATTCTTTGAAAATCTAGATATGAATGACAAGCAAAAGAAGAGAGACTAAATGTGTCAGTCTTTGAGCCTTTCGAAATATTGGTTATGTTCTATATTACAGTTAAGCAACATTACAGGATATGTCTATGGTAGCTATGCAGTGCTGTAGAAAATCCCCCAAGTTAGCTCTGCAAACTATGGTGAATGCTGAGGGCACAATGCTACTTGACACAGTGATACTGGATGGGGTCATCAGAGCATCGTGAGCATGTTACGGTGCAGCTGTGCCTCAGCTGGCACAAACTGTGATTTAAGCAGGCTGCATTATTGGAGCTTAGCAGTGCACTAAAGCAACTTTATTTTCTCCAGTTCAAAAACCAGCGTGGGGGGAATGGTTTGAGAGGGTGCCATGCTCTGTTACCATTACAACACTGAAAACTGAAGAAGAGGGTTTATTGCTGCTGCAGTGTTTGAAGAAGCTACTTTTTCTGTGAGCTGTGGAATTTAATAAGGTTATTTTCATACCAGTTTGTATACCCATACTCAGGCTTCCCCAGGCTCTTTTCATTGACCCCTTCATTTTCCTTCAGCCTGCTCACCATTAAAGAAGCTGCGAGTGACTAGAGCAGCTTATCACCCAACTGCCAGCAAACAAAATATCCCACTGCTGAGTTCTGCCAGCCCTTATTTCAGTGCAGATGATTACTCAAGACTCTCTAACCTCTAACTGAGGTTTACAAATTTTTTAGGAACTTTGTATTTCTGATATTTGTGGCTTATAAAATGTGGCTGAGGTTCTAAAGTTAATAGCAGGAATAGTGGCAGAGGGACAGGTAATGCAACTGTCTATGTCTCTGTTTTCATAGGAAACAAGGTTAAAATAATTGAAGGGAACAACATCTTTTTTTCTGATGTAGACAAGGTTCCATCTTTTCAGGTAGCTAATAGGCTGAATCATAATGCGAAGAGATTTTCTCGGGTGTGTACTCACAGGTTGGAATGAAATATTCCAAATGAATACAAATTTAAGTGAAGAAGTCCTGTGAAGTTCAAGGTGTTCAGTTTAGGATATGACAGTTTTGCTATAGGAAGTGTGATGTAATGGATATCAGGTGGTCAAGTGCTTTTCCACGTGTCTTTCAGACCCAGCCATTAAAATCTCTTCGAAAGCTCTTACACCTCTCCACTTCAAATCATCCTGTCCCTGCTGAGCCTCGCTTCCAGCCCTTACCAAGTCAGCCAGCCAAAGCTGCGTTTTCTGAAGTGCGAATTCACCCCATGAGTCAGAGCTCCAGCAGTGGCAGCAGCAATGTGCGACAAGAGCCTCAGCCGAAAAGCAGGCCAACACTGCAGATACCAAGCCAGCTGGAACCTACCTGGCACGTCTCCCCAGTAAACAGGGGCGCGAGCGATGGGCCTCCCTACTCAGATCAGCTGCCTTCCAAGAGCGGACAGAACGGGCACACGTATAACCGAACAAACCGATCGCGAATGCCAAATCTGAACGATTTAAAAGAGACAGCCTTGTAATTGCCCTCCAGAAAACAGGCCGGGTCAGGGGGGAGATGAGTGTAGGGGAGTGGTGGTGGTTCTGGTGATGGTAAGACTGCATTTCAGCTTTATAAAGGTGTGCAATATGTACATGTGGAGCTATGCTGTTTGGCACCACAGTGAGAGTCAGGGATTATACAGTAAAACAAGTTGAATTCTGAATTACCAGTCATCAGAAATGTCGCTGGATGCCAGGCAGAGTGTGCCGGTCAGGGAGAAAAATGCATTGCCGTTTTCTCTCACTTACATTCCAGCTTTAGTGCACATCTCTGTCTGAAAGCTGGGAGACTTCTGGTATGTATTGGCACTTATAAGGATGAAAACATTCATGTCTAGACCTATGCCCTTACTACATTTTTTGCTGCCTAGTTAAAACAGTGGGGTTTATGTGATAAAAGTGTATCCCTATTAAGGGTTTAAAGTTAAACTGTATGTCTTAAATTTTGTTTTTTAAACTTCCATATTTGATAGGATTTGTAATATTTATTTATGATGACCTAATATCGTACTGTTATAATCATATCTTTTATGTTATAATGTAAAGTTATTTTGAGCTGTTTGAAACATTGTGAAGCAGTGCAACAGCTACAGTAGTTTCTATAAAAAAATAACAGTAACATTTATATATTGCATCAGGAGTATTTTATTCTATATATAAATATATATATAAATGGAAAATAACTGTCTGTTTTTTAAATATACTCATTTAAAAGAAAAGTATTGTTATGACACTATCTGCCATATTTTTATACATTTGTGATATAAAGTGCAGTATTATACTTCTAATAAAAGGAAGTTGAATGTGGATATACATGTGACTGTAACAGTATGAATCTTGCTCAGCTATGAGAGCCCGGTATTATAGGCATCACTGGTAACAAACAAAAGACAATATTCAATTCCGAGCTTTATTATGGGCTATTTTGTTGGAAGTATTGGCCTCATGTAAGAGACTGCAGAACTGTACAGTAATCTGAATGTGGTATGTTCTCCCCTGTGTCCTTAGCTTTCCTAGTAATATTAATGGGATTTCTGCACCAAGAGCACAGAGCCCCAATACCAAATTTTAGTGTCCTCTAAAGTGCCCCAAGACTACAAGCTAAAGCAGGTGCTCTTCCATGTAATAGCAGGGGTGAAAACCAAAGAAACATAGCATGAGTTGCAAGTGAAATGCCAAACTTTGACACTTAGGCATAGCATGGCACTGCAGATCATAGTATAAGCTTTTATACATATGTGTATTTTACATCTTGTTTAGCAAACTGTTAACTAATAAGATATACACTGTATTTAAACTTAAACTACTCTTGCACTTTTGTTATATTTCAGGATGTATTTAAAGCTACAAATCTGATATTTGGATACTGAGGAAGAAGGCTGCCATGCGACTTCGTTCCTCCTTGGGTCTTACTATCCGAATATTCCCGTACACAGTTCCGTTACCAGTCTCAGCAAAATACTAGATCTTGGGTTCCAGCCTCCTGTACAAAATTGTTAAAACTGCCTTTATGTTGGTGAATGTCGAGTGTAGCAAGTACACAACCTGATTCCTCTGTTGCTGCCAGTAGACTAAATCACAGGTGAGCCAGCAGGAGTCAACAGAGTTATGCCAGTCTAAACTTTGTGCAATAAGAGGAGAGTCAGGCCTGTAGTGTCAGAACAATACAATCTTTCCTTTTCAAACACATGAGCTCAATTCTCTCATTACACTGCAGCATAGTTTGTTTTCTAATTGTCCTCATAAGACACTTGTACTTGCCAGTATGTTGTCTTTTCCAAAAAGAGATTAACTTGAATGTAAATTCAGTGATTTAGCCATAGAAGTAGTTAACAGAAGCAGCCAGGCAGCAAGAACTAACTTCCTACTTGGACAGCAACGCAAATGGTACTTCTCAAGTCATACCAAAGTTCTAACAATGGCAAATTCGGCACCACTGCTCTAAAAATCTTTGTCAGAAAATACATTATGGAAGGATCTTACACTAGGTCTGTCCAGGGCTAAAAGTCAGTCTACTAAATTTGAAATATTGCAGAATAAGAATTCTTTCTTTGTCAATTGCCTGCAAGAAATGTGCATGTGATTTTCTATAGATATGTAATATATTCTATTCTCTCTATATATGATATATACTGTGGTGATATATCATATATATAGCATATATAAATGCAGTAGACATGAAATGGTATTCCATTTTTAACAAGTTCAGTGGGCATCCAGAAAAAACACTGTGGTGTAGTCATCACCACCAGAGTTTAGCAGCATATTATAGCAATCTTTTTTGGATTCACCAGTTGGTCACAGCTAGGTTAGTCCTGTTAGTCCTGCTTTGAAATGGGCTGATGCCACTAAAATCCCTCACAGAAGCAGTGTCTGAGAGTGGGGCTCTAAGCAGCATGGTTTGAATGTCTCTGATGGAGCGTTTCGACTAGATTCTTCTGTATTTTGTGGATATGTATCTTTTTGCCTCTGCAAGACTTTTTTTGGCTTGCTGGTACGAGCTTCATGCTGGGGATGATGATACTGGGCTGTATGTGGCTGTTCTGATTTCTAGCAAAGAAAAATGTTTCCAAAGGTTTGGGTTTTTTTTTTTTCTCAGTACCCATTAAGTTAAATGAGGGTAATCTCTGACTGTACATATAGCTGTTTAAAGTAGTTAGCAAAGCTTCAAGGGTGACCCAAGGAATGTTCAAGTATTTGGTGGCCCATATTTACAGAAAATTGTTTCTACTTCATACTGCATTTTCTTCTCGAATTCAACAAACCATGGGAGATTTCAGTTGAGTACTAAATTGTGTTGAATGTGTGTAGTATTTTCTTCCTTCTGTTGGGAAGAAGGTCCAGTGGCTCAGCCAGCTGGCACTGGGATAAATGGTGTATTTTTAACCTGGTCTACCTTCCCAATATTTAGAATATTGCTAATGTAATGTTGCCAACGCATCCAAAGGCGTCTTTCTATAGTGACTGAGATTTGCTGGCTCAATAAAGGGGAAGAGAATTACGGAACAAACTATTTTGTAAATGTGAGCTTTCCTTTTCACTGATCTGTGAGTCTTGTGCTACATGTTGTATAGATCTACTTAGTATAAAGTATCTTTGTTAAACTGCATTTTATTTTTTGGCAATCTGTTTTGCCTTATGGCATCATTAATGATGTGAATAGAAAAGAAACTAAGTTTCAGAAATGAATTCCAGTCATTTTGCAGAACTCAAGCTGCCTAAACTCGTCTATATGTTTTTCCTATAGCTCTTGAACTCTTTTAATTGAAAAGAAGCACCTTAAGCTCATCTGAACTGAACTTGTATATGTGTTTAAGCTGTCCTTTTAAACTGCCATGTAAATGTATTAAACTAGAATAACCTTTTTTTTTTTTCAGCAGACTTGACCACAGAAAACAATCCCTTAGAGCTGTTTAACACTTTTTGCTCCATTTATCACAGTCCAAGATTCGTTGCTCCTCTGAGAGGTTGCCAGCGTGGAGCACTGGGCAGAGTTCTCAGCAGGAAGTCAGTGATCCCAGATTCGGTCTCTTCTTCCTAAAACATTCCCCATCCCACATGGCTTGGGACTGATACCATCTTTGATTTCTCATACCAAGTCAGACATGCCTGACTGTGTGGGTCCTGACACCACTCTATTTACAGATACTCACTCTTTTAGATCAATATTAAAGCAGGCCTCAGACTTCCAAACATATGAGACACCCTCAGGTCATCCTTTGGCTTGACGCCCTTCTCTCTGCTATACCAACTTGTTTCTAGGAGCAAAGCTGGAGAGGTTCGTCAAGAAGCAGTGTCCTGTGATAGGTTTTTAGCCATTCTTTGTCATTGCAGTTAGGTCTCTTAACAGATTAATCTTACCAGTGTAAAAAGCTACATACCAACCTTTCCTTTTTTCTTCAAAAGCCACTGTGGCTAATGGCTGAGTAGACTCCTGTGTCCACCCAGAAGCAGCTATGTATTCGTAACAATTCAGTGCTGTAGTCCTCCTTTGTAAGAATGAGAACACAGATTATACAGCCCTGAGAGCACGGTTGTGATCTGTTTAGCTAAGGCAAAACCCAGCCACTTTTGAGGGGAGCCATGCTGTACAAGTGTTTGGGGGGTTTATTCAAGTTTCATTTTTTTGTTGTCTTATAATGACTTGGTAGTGAGACATGCTTCAAAAATATCTGCCTGTAATTCATTCTGTATGTGTTGAACACTGTAAGAGTCGAGCTGGGAGAATATCTGAATCCCAGTCACACAAAGAGTATGAAAAGGATAGCCATATATTAATATACTGCAAACTGGGGGTGGCAATGAATGTTTATTTTTTCCTTTCCAGCTAGCATACATAATACATCAATTAATGGGGTTATATCATAACCCATGCATTGGGGCTGTTGTTCACGTAAGTAGGCTCACCATTAGAAATAGGAGTGTCACAGAAGGTGATTGGAAAGGTGATGTCCCCTATTTAACCACTTCTAAATGACCTTCAAATCAGGACCACTATTTCAGAACAGGTGCCTTTCCCTATGCAGGTCTTTCTAATGGTGTCATAATATTAACCATTCATTAACTGGGTTTGTAGTGAATGAGGAGAAAAGCCATTTAACTTCTGGCCTTTGTTAAAAAGGGAGCAATTTGATAAACCCTTTTAATATAACACAACTTGGAAGTTCTAGATGTTGGCTCCTTTCCAAAGGGTCAAACAGCAGCAGTGCATCAATGCTCAGGCTCATCTGGCATAGGAAGGCTTGTGCACATCACTTGGTTCAGACGTTGTACAGAAACTGAAGATTTCTTTCTTGCAGTCATAAAGCAAATTTCATGTAAATTAAGCAAAGCAAATGTTATAGGAAATCCTCTTTAAACTGGAAGAGAAAAACTGTAGTAGGTCATCTGTTCTCTGTGGGCTGTCTTAACAGGTGCTGCATGAGACAGCATAGATAAATCCGAAGCATTAGGTCTGAATTTTACTTGCTCCAAGTTCTGCTTGGGTGCTTGTTTGTTATCTTGTGTACAGCCAGTTGTTTGGTGCAAAAGTTGGCTTTTGACAAACTAAGAGGAAGATGCATGAGAAGTGTGAGAGGACCAGCCCTGCTATGTTTGGATGCGTTCATTCTACCACACCAGATTGCTTCTTGGGCTCTTTTAGAATGTAACTCAAAATATGCCGCTGGCAAAAATGGATCTTAAGACATGGCCCAAGAGTCTGAACAGGGAATTTGTGACTTAGGGTAAGAGTGACTCTACACATCTCTTGTCTTCTCTGCAAGTCAATCTACCTCCTCTCTCTTGCAGAATGTGGTCAAGGTTTGGTTGTTTGTTCGAAGCTTACTATTGATTCCCAATTTTAAAGAGACATATAAAAATATTCCTCCTCTAGGTACTGTTAGCAACCAAGTAGTAAAATCTCGATAGGCCTTCTGATATCCTTCTGAAACCTCCAAGCCATCTGAGCTCTCCCTCTAGAATCCCAATGCTATCCTTTGCACTGCTTTGCAAGTCTTCCCCTTGCCCTTCCCCTTGTGGTTCTCAAATATTGCAGTTGCCTTGTTCTTTGTTGTCTCTCTAGTGCAGATTATCAGGGAGTTAGAGGCCTTATCTACTACTCCACCCTGTTTGCTGTTTTATCCCAAACAGCTATCCTTAGACTTGCTCAGGATTTTCTTAATTTTAATTTTCCATTTCATCTGGGTGAGATACCTTACCTCATTGTGCCCCCACCAAAACACGCTGCCTACCAGGCTGCTTCCGTTCCACCAGGTCTCTGTTTTCACAGGGCATTGTTTCTCTGGATCCATTCTGAGAAATGCAAGGTGGCATCTTCATTGTACAGGCTTAGAAGTGCATTGTGAAGTGACTGCTGTCGTACAGCTTTCCATTAGCAGCATTAAAGCATGTTCATAGCACAAGATGGAAGCCACTATTCAGGTTTCCTATAGCATATGAACCTCTTGGTGTAAACTCCTGACATGTAAATCCAATGGCAGAGCTCTTAACTCTTTAGTAACAAGGCAAAAGTTTAAGTGTAGGTAATTGTCTCAACTTTCCTTTTCTTCCTTTTTTTTTTTTTGCTAGTGCACATCTTAGACTTGTACTACTGAAGAATATGTCTAATTGAAAGGAGTAACATATATATATATATATTGCTTATATGGAACAATAAGCTAAAATCTTCCCTGAAACCATAATTTTATTGGAAATTCTATGCAGGCATTTTAAAATCTGGTTTATCTGCTAAGGACTTCCAGGACTGCTTAGATCTCCACTGTGAAATGCTGAATTCTGAATTTGTGTCATTTGGGAGCAGGAAGAAAGAGGTTTAGAAATATGTGATCTTTTTTCACAGTCTGCCAGTACAGACTATTCAGAAAATAAGCTGGAAAGGTAACTTTCAAAACTTCTACATTTATGGATAAGATTCCCCGATATTTTTTAACAGCTACTAGAAATCTAAAGCGCACAAACTTTTAAATTTACCATGCTTTCTGTTGTGGAAGGGATGTGATGTGGTGTTCATCTTTTTAATCCTGGGATACAAATTGATTTTAAAATGTGTTGAATATTTAAGGATGACTTCATGCAACTTAATAAAACCATTTGTAAAGTGTTTGTATACAACCCTTTGTATCATGTTGTTGGTACACACCTTACCAGATTTTTTTTTGGGGGCATGTATTCCATTCTTAATTAATGTACAATTTCTATTGTTGCTGTAAATAGTCTAAAAGAGGAAAAAAACAAAAAAATCCTGTGGTAACCTTAATTATCAGCATGGAAATGGTTAATTTTTACTGAGCACAATGTATTTTTGAATGGGCCTTCCAAAATATGTCTTTAATAAAAATGCAGATTTTGCACTAGAACACTGGCATTGCTCAGCAGCTGATCTTGTTCCTGACACATCTCCTCCAGAGCACCTCCCCACACGTTAGCTCAGCTCAGATGGGCAGAACAGCCCAGAACTGTACCAGGACTCCTCTGCCTGACAGGTCACTGCCAGGTCCTGGCTAATGCCCCAGCTCAGGAGCCAGCTTCTATCTGCCCGCAAGCCTGAGGTTTCCCCAGGAGCACAGGGAAAACAGCTCTGAAGCACCTTGTTGCCCACCAATCCTGTGGTCTCATCGCAGACGTTGGTTGGGGCTGTTCTTCAGGGCAGGAATCTCCGCTATTCTCTCCTGTGAATGGTATCAACCCACCAATCCCCTCAGCAGGCACTACCCAGGAATGAGAAGGCCCTGAAAGTTTCCAGCCCTTAAATTGTCTCTGCTGCAGAAGGGGATCCACTGTTGGTAGCATGTTGACATTTCATCATTGCCACATGTACACTGAGACTCTTCTAGGCAAATGCTCAGGTGTCAGTGATACAGTTTTTGATGGGTTCCTCTTCAGTGTGTCCTGGCCCTCACTTGCTTTGTTATTGTGTGCAGCTGTAAAATACTTTAAATATTTCTCTGTTGGTCTCTCATTCTTCAGGGTAATTGGAAAAAAACTCAGGAGTAGGGACTGCTTTATCTTGGCGTCCCTTCTTTCCCTCTGTGCTGCAGCAGCACTTGCTGAAAGCCGGGACTTGCAGTCTGGTCAGATCCTCCCAGGTCTGACTGCCTGATGGGTTGTGCCATAGCCACAGCTGCTGTGAGGCGAAGCTGGTACCTGCTGTCTTCACTGAGCTGTACCCATCCCCTCCCAAACAGGAAAACTGCTGGCCTGAGGCTAATGGCTTCAAAAGATCCCCTCAGAAACAGGAAAACTGCTGGCCTGAGGCTAATGGCTTCAAAAGTTCCCCTCCGAAACAGGAAAACTGCTGGCCTGAGCTAATGGCTTCAACCTCCACCAGGACAAGATGTTCAGTATTTCAACAGTCCCATCCAGAAATTCTCTAGCCTGTTTCCTTGAAGTGCCTAGCTCTGGGGGCTTGGCTTTACTCTTACAACCTCATTTTGCTCTTACTCTTTCAAGGATCTCGTTGTAGTGACCCCAGGCATTTCGTACCCTTTTCTGTACCACCTACAGAGGTGGTACCTGCAGAGATCCGGAAAATGGAGTGGCCATGCTGTGATAGCCCCAGTGTATCAGCACTGGTCCCCTGTGGGATGGGAAACATAGCGGGTGTGGACATCTGTCTCTCATACCAAAGTGAAGGGATAATTCCTGCATGCACACATTAAGAGAAAGGGGCTATTGTCTTACAAATAGTGTGGTTGGTCCGGAGGGCTGAGGCAGTCTCTTCTCATATGGCATAGACTGGGTGAGATTGACTTTTCAGCACAGTTCCCTCACTTCTCTCTGTAAACATCCCAGGCTAAAAATTCAGGTCGCAACACTGAAGGCAGCTCTTGGTCCTGCCTCCTATTGCAAACCTGTTGCATTTTACACAGTTGCAAAGCCACGCATTGGTCTCCCTACCTCTGCAGGAAAAGACCCACAGGATTTTCACTCCTAGAAGATAAATGTGTTCTCAGCATTGATTTGCATCATCTCCTGCAGCCTCAGTTGCTGGGTTCGTTCTGGTTAATTGTGATTGGAGGCATCTGTGCCTCCAATTAAAAGGATAGCGATAAGCTAGGAAAAGTTAGACTTCATGAGCAAAAGCTTTGTATTTTTGTAATTGCATTTGGCTGGTTCTATCCCACTTTTATAATGCTCTCAGTCACACTGTTACTCCAACATGCTGCATTTATGCAGAAGTGGAAGTGCAATTCTAAAAGCATTTTAGGACCACTTAATTAACTAAGCCGCTCAGCACCCTTCTTTTTAGATAAGAGGTGGAGGTTAAGTGAATTTCCAAAGGTTGATTAGCAAGCGAGCTGCACAGCTAGGATCAGAACAAAAGCCTGCTTTAGCAGTAAACATTTAGACATTGCAGATGGTAACCAGGAATAGGTCCCTTCCTCACACAAGCTGGAGAGGTGAACTCCAGGCAAAGGACAGGGCAAGGCAAGAAGCAAATGAACTGTGAAATGCACTGTGTGCCACTTAGTTCCACCTTATTTATCACTGTACATTTCAATCTGGAAAAGGAGTCTAGTGATTTCTTTCAAACTGGGAGGCTGGAAGACTGATAGCACAGGTCCTTCCTACCTAGACGCTCTTTTCCTCCAAGGTTTTATTACATCCTATATGTAGGATCAGTCATGTGAAGATACATAATTTAGTGTGGTGCCTTGGTCTACAGGGGTGCATAGTCCATCCATTCAGGCTGTGGATTAAGCCTGCAAGCTCTTCCAAATTACATAGGAGCTCTTGGC
>JANHGB010013266.1:0-35230 GCA_026283785.1 Coracopsis vasa
CTGATCATCCTCGTGGCCTTCCTCTGGACTTGTTCCAACAGTTCCATGTCCTTTTTATGTTGAGGACACCAGAACTGTACACAACACTCCAAATGAGATCTCACAAGAGCAGAGTAGAGGGGCAGGATCACCTCCTTGGATCTGCTGGTCACACTCCTTTTGATGCAGCCCAGGATACGGTTGTCTTTCTGGGCTGCGAGCGCACACTGAAGCTGGCTCATGTCCATTTTCTCATCGACCAACACCCCGAAGTCCTTCTCCGCAGGGCTAAATATTTCCAGATTATTTTTTATTCAAAACATTGTCTATGACAATTAGGATAAAATATCCCTCTACCTGACAGTGGAGCATAGAGAGACCAGTTTTGGAAACCAGATTTGTACTGTGATTCCACTGATACTACAATTGCTACATCATGTTTATATTGTGATTTCAGCATACTGCTGCATCACTCTTCTAAATCAAAATCTCACGTAATATCGCATACTTCAAATGAGTAGATCTGATATTAAAACATTAAATTCTGCCTTCTCAGGCATGTTGGAAAGATCCTTTTGTTCAGAGGTCTTGATTGTGATAAGTGATGTAACTTCAACAGCCTCTTGCACCAGTTACCGTTAAGTTGTTATGTAATTAAATCAGTAGTTTGACTCCAATCCCTTGAAGTGAAACATGGATAAATCCCTTAAATAGATTTTGCACATAGACATAACTGGTGGCACTTTGAAGTCTGTCCAATGTGTACACAAAACCAGATAATATCCAGGATTCTAGAATTAATGGTTTATGAAGGATTTTAAATGAAAGACTTACTTTTGGTTACAAAACTCTATCTGATGAGCATAAAAATTCTACATGAGTTTCCACAGCACAGAAAAACACATCAAAAGTAGAAGCATAGTTTGCTGATTTCTGCTCAGTAAAGCATGAACTCTGGGTCTTTTACATGCATAAAGTCCTGTCATAGTCTTAAGGAAAAGACAAAAGGTAGATGGAAAAGTTTAAAATGGTATCTCTGTGGCATCATTTTCCAGGGAGCCAGAAATTGTATACAACTAAAAAGTTATAATTTTGTTTGGCAAATTGATATTCATAGCAGTAATCCATGATCCACTCTTTGCTAGAACTATTTAAATAAGATAAAGATTTTTTACAGTTTCTTCCCCCTAAAGGACTTTGTCCCAGATCATCGTGCATGAAGACAAAGCAATGTTTTTTTTCAAGTAGATTTAATATCTCCTGATATCAAGAATGTGGAAAAAAAATAGTTTACTGGAATATTCCTTTATAGATTAGGATGGTAGGTTAAGATGCATGCAAACAAGCATACATCACCATTGATTTGCTGTGGTATAAAGTTTCTCATAGGAGACCAATGATACTACATGTTTACCAATAAAGATAGGCTTAAACACTGCATAGATGTGATTTTACTCTATGCCATTTACATTACCACATGATCATGGCTATTTTGCTTGCTGTTAACTTATTAAATATTTTGTTATTGTCTGGATTAATTCTGACCAGATGAATTCAGGAAAACACAATTTACACATGTTATAAATTCGGCTGTGTCAGTTTCAAATTTTTAAGTTGCTTTATATTGTATTTCCTTTGTGGAAAGCATAAAATCAGAATGGCATTATTGTGCTTCAGATTGAAATCTTAAACAAAAGCATTTTTTCAATCAAAACCATTTATGCACATCTGCAAAATTCCATCTCTTGATTTTTTGCTTCTGGTACAAAATTATCACCAGCACGAGGCCACAAATCCCACTTGATAATTAAATTGGATTCAGGTAAATCTTTCAAGACTATAGGACAGCTAGCATGTGCACTTAGTCTGAACACCTGTCATAGGCAAAATTGTCTTAAGAGATTTTTTACATAATTTAATTCATTGTCACTTAACACCAACTTATTACTGAATCAGGTACTGGGAAAAAGATGATAGAATAGTTTGTATTGGTAAGGGACCTTCCAAGGCCATCTAGTCCAACCTCCCCTGCAATGAGCAGGGATATTTTCAACCAGATCAGGTTGCCCAGAACCAGATCCGGCCTTTGAATGTCTCCAGGGATGGCACATCCACCACCTCTCTGGGCAACCTGTGCCAGTATTTTAACACTCTTACTGTAAAAAATGTTTTCCTCACATCTAGCCTGAATTTCCCCTCTTTTAGTTTAAAACCATCAGCCCTTGTCCTATTGTAACAGGCCCTGCTAAAAAACCTCTTCCCATCTTTCTTATAGGCCCTTTTTAAGAACCAAAAAGCCACTATAAGGTCTCCCCAGAGTCTTCTCCAGGCTGAGCAACCACAACTCTCTCAGCCTTTCCTTATAGGAGAGGTGCTCCATCCCACTGGTCATTTTTGTGTTCCTCCTATGGATCCTCTCCAACAGGTCCGTGTCTTTCCTGTACTGAGAACTGCACATCTCAATTTTGCACCGTCAGTGCCATGGCTCCCAGCTTAGTTTCATAGTACATGTAAGAAGAATTGATCTCTGTGTGTGCACTTTGGTACATGGTAACCACTAAAGTAAAAGATGATTTGTCCATCTAGGTAACTTTAGAGCTGTGAGTCCTAGTAGAGTCAGTAAGTATATGGTACTATCTTCTATCAGATGTTTCACTAAATTCGAAAGTAGGCAGAACTGCTGCTCTCCTTCTGTCTAAAGGATCTCAACAGCTTCCACTAGTCCCCTGAGGACTGTGGTCCTTCAAGGCGGCTGCTCTTCACAGTGACAGGCACTTTGCACTTCCACCTGAACTAAAACAGCCTGAGAAAGAAAATGATCAAAACCTTACTCAATGCAATTGAGCCTGGAAAAACAGTTTGAATATTGATTTGTGGCCCATTGACCTTTTTGAAATTACATAATTGGCCCTCAGGAAGAAAAGCTGTACACGGCTGACGTAAATAAAGTTATTAATTAGGTCCTGACAGAATACATTCAGTCTTCTCCTATTTCTAAAAATTAATTTCCATGGCAAAGGGTATACAGCATAATCTCAAAATTATTAAGCTGATTTATAAAATGTATATTAGATTGTGACAAGTAAAGATAAAATATTAAAATAAAAGTCAAATTTTAACCTGGGTTCAAGTCTTCATATCTGGAATCTTTCTCAGATACTCCTACTAGAGAAAATAAAATTTTAAAGATGTTCTGAAAAGGTAATTTAACATTTATTATGTACATTAAGATTAAAGAAATATCAAGTTGTAGATATTACTGAATATGATTTATCATTAACAGCAAACTAACAAGGGTCTGATCAATTACTTAGTGAGGTATGCATTATATTAGATAATGCCCAAACTTTATACAGTGGTGATTAGAAGAATTTGTTCTGTAATAATAAAAATTAGATATATCATCTTCCTTACAAACAAAAATGTTCTGAACCATTATTTATATTTGATAACTTTTTATCAAGTGTCAGTTAGCAGATTTACTGCCTCCAGAGTCACCATATTACTCTCCTCACCAGACAGAAGCTTGAGTGATACACCCCGACTCAATTACTCTGAAAATTGTACAAACATTCTGCATTCTTAAAAGTATACACTTTACAAGTAATTTGTGACCTTTGGCTTCATGAGCTTCGATAGTTGCAGTGTAGAAGAGGAATGTGCCAGGAAGCTGACTGACTCTCTCTGCACCCTGACTCCAAGTCCCTGGAAAGCTTTGCTTGAGCTAGTATCTTTCCTCCAATCCTACCTCACTCAGGAGATATTTCCTAATTTTCTACCACATACCCAAGCTTGTACGTATATATGGCCAAGTAGAGCTACCCAAGTCAATCTTATTTACTTCAAAACTACTCAGCTGCCATAGTGCTTGCAAACAGTTTGTAAATCCAAAGATGTACTCTATTAAATGATGAGACAATCTGTTTTCTAACTGAACATCTGTGTGAAATTAAATGAAAGTGAGGTTACAAACTTGCAGAGGTAATGCTCCATGGGCTGATCATAAAGGGATTTCCACAAGGAAGAAAGAAGATAGTGAGGTGTGTTTCATATCAGATATCAGCTGGCTGAAAGCAGTGGAAAATTTGAACCAAGAAGAGAATAACTGGAAAGCTTTATGCATTAAACTATGATTAAATGCTGTCCTTTTCTCCATTAGTGGGATCAATTCACCTCACACATAAATAATTTCCAGCCAAGCAGAGGTTGAAATCTTCATGGAAAGCCTTGGGACAACTGAGCCTCAGGTGTAGAATGACAGCTCACAGAAATAGCTCTATTTTCTGGTTTTCTTAGTTTTCAATCCAAAAGAGAAAAATAACACTTATAAATTGTAACAGTTGTTGCTCCTTCTGTGGTTCCACTCTAAGTCAACATAATCTAGCATCATCACTATTAAAAATAGTATGCTTGTCTCCAGGATGTAGAACTTATAGAAAACAAAAGCTATTCTAAGGTTATGACGTCCTTTTTAAGTATGGTTTCTAGTTATCACATTCCTTCAAGTGAATGTACTACCATACTGCACATTCATTTCAGTTTAAAAACCTCATTGAAAAAAAAATCTAAGCCATAAACTTCCTGGATAACGAGATTTCTTCAGAGACTCTGTTTTAAATCAGTAGTTCTTCAATACATCAAATGATAGTCACATCATATTTCCTTTTCCCTATTCAGTCACTGAGATATGACTCTGAGCAAGGAAAGTATCATAAAGACTTATTTATTTTAAGCTTTGTCACATCTTACGAACTTTCATTTCATTTGTAAACACTCATTTGGAAATATTTCTCACCATACCTTACAACAATCATTCGCACAAATAACATAAGAGCTTCAATACATATCTATTCAGTAGAGAATCATTTAGAAATAGAGTTGGGCCTTGGAACCCCAGACAAGAGTTAAGAATGAATAACCTGAAGATCTAATCAGAACTTAGAGATGGCAGGAAGAGATGCTCATAATGGTAATGCGGAACTGTTGGCTACTGTAGTGCCATAAATTATTAAAAAATTTGATCTCAGGAGTCAGCAAAGATATTTGAAATTATCATTAAAGCCTAGAGGACTGACAAATACTGTCCTCAGTAGTACAGCCACACAGATTTTACACATCTGTGAAGTATGTGCATGCTACCAAGGCTTTGCTAAATAACAATACTGAAAAGATAGCTACTGTTCAGGGTATAAAGAGTAATAACTGAAGTCACAAAAAAAAATTAGCCTTCATGTGGCAAGGGCTTTTGTTACAAGCAAGCATTTAGCTATTAATTATACTGATCACTCAAGGTATTTTGTTGGTAACAAAATTCAAGCAATAGGTAAATCATGACTCAAGGCCACACCTTTTTCTTATAGAAAAAAATCCAAACCATTACTGCAGACGTTATTTACCTTATTAGGTTCAAGACACACTTCCACTTTCTTTTGGCATTTCCAGATGTTACTCTAACGCACATAGTAAGTCAGCTGTGTCTTAGCAAAACTCTTAAGGCTTGTCCTCCTAAAGTTATCTGGCCTTGTTCATGGCAAACTGCCATCAAACAGCTGAAAAAAGCCTTTGAAGTTGTCTGAAACTGTTTCTTGCCTTAATAGCTTCCAAGATTATGCTCACTTGATAGCTGAGACTAGCACTATCGATTAGGCCTCTCTATCAGCTGCCAGACAAAGAGAAATCTAAGCAAGCCTTACCTGAGGGGATACAAATACCAGCATAGCCAGTGTCAATGCAATGTAGCAAGCAATGCGGCTGCTGACAGTCCTACTGACTTCTGCGTTTCCCGTAGGACATAACGTATACAGCTGCTCCCAGATCAAAGGAAATGTACAAATCCTACCCACTTCTTCCACCAGATAAAGAAATCTAGTCTTGAAGACTTGTAGTCATTATTTCAGGTATTTTCAGAGGTTAAACAGACATTGGCCCAAATTCTGTCTTATATCTCTCTCGATCTCAGCAAGAACTGTGTACGTGGTTTTGAGAGAAAAAATTAGTCATTTACATAAAGTTTGGAAAATTACTTATAATTAAATTTTGCTGTGACTGTACAGTGTTAACTAACAAATGGTTAATTGCTATACACACAGTCAAACAGTCAGCTTCTGATATTTCACTGATTTACAAGGAACTACCTACAGGTACACTATAATATTAAGAAGAGGTTAGTCAGAATCACTTGAAAGGTGACTTGTTCAGATTCTGGGTGGGGGAAGCAAAGGCATGGTCTTGCCGGCCTGCCACAAACAGGGAAATGAATGAAGGGAACAGCTCTGCTCAAAATAGAGGCTGCAGCCTCAAACAGAGCAAATTCAGAATGTAATCAGTGTCTGGTTAATCTCAGCAACTGAAAATGTGTGAAGGAATTTGGAGTTGAAAGAAGCTGCACATAGAGCCAAAAGAGCTTTGTTATCTGCTATTATTGTATGCTCAGCAACGAGGGGTTGGGTGAAATTCATTGCAATTTATTATTAGATGGAAATTAAATTTGAAGAATCATTGGGATCTGTTCAATGTAAACTGCAATCCAAAGTATTTTGGGATATTCATAACATAAGAAGTTTTAAAAACATTTTTCCTTTCCTAGTTACTAAGACTAATATTAGCTTCATATGAATATCAAAATGTAATTCCATTTCAAGTATTCTTTTCTTAAAGCAGTATCCCAAATTCAATCTCTCCTATAAATGGTTCTGTTAAAGACAGTTGTTTCAAATACCAACATACCAAACCACATCTCTACCAGGGAAGAGAAAGAAAGGGAGTAGGAGGAGAGTATTTATAGTCTTGAACTTCTTCTATAACCGCTCCATAAGTATTTCAAAATGAATTGAAATAAAAGTGCTTAGGACTGCACTTGGTTATCCAAATTCAGACAGAGTTTAAAAGCTCAACAAATCAATTAAAAAAAAAAAAGCCTCTGTATAATCAGAATTATTTTTGAAAGTTTCATTTTGATTCTGATTTATTCTTTAACATCCTAGGATAAACTGTTTTTACAATTTCCAATGTTTTTCCTAAGAAATAATCAACCCCTCCTGAGCAAAAAACCTACCCACTCACACAATTCTAACAAATTGGCATTATTACCTTAAGTTAGCATTATCTAGCTCACCTTATATGAACTAGATTCCACTGTAATTTTATACTTCTTATATGCTACAGAAAGGATGTAATCTGACTATAAGGAGCAAATGAAGCTTATTTCTCAGAGGCACAAAGACTGCCGGGTTTTATGGCTATATCACCTATGTCTCTCCACACTAGTCTGTCTGTCAGATGTGTCAGAGCAGAATGGGGTGCATCAGAGCAAGAAAGGAGTCTTCCTTGATGTGGTTTTACTAGGGATATTGCATACGTGCTACAATTTAGAGCAGTGCAGAAACTGCTTTACGTCAGCAAATCTACTACATTTAAAAACTAAATATCCATAAGGGGACCTATAACAGGAGTCTAAGAAAGCCCCTGCCCCTTGTTTCTTTCACTTAGTAGAGCATCGGTGCAGGACCTAATAGAGAAACTTCTCAGGGAACCCATTAAATCCTGATTATAGGGATAGAATAAGGTAGAAGAACTTTCCTAATATAAGAGGGATAAAGCTAAAAAGCAATGAAAGCTTGCCACTGGGGAAACGAGACTAAGCAAATTCAGTGTTTGTTGGAGTTTTTTTATTATTTTTTAAATTAGCCTATATGTTCCAGTAGTGAGGAAGAGTCAGTCCATTCCACATCCATGAATTTAAGGGGCACTATAAATGCTTCATCTGGACTTCTTTTCAGTAAACCTTTGGCTTTCACATCATTGCTTTACATCTGCAATTTCCAAATCATTATACTGTTGCCAAGCTATTGTACACATTTCAGGATGCCAGCCAAATTCAAATAATGGCGTCATTAAGAGAGAGCTATTGCAATGGTAAGTGCTGTTTTACTTTGCTCATTTTGCCAATTGGTGATGTCAGTAATATCCTGTTCTTTAGGAACTGTAATTAAATTCTTTCATTGAAATAATCAACATTTGTATTTCCAACCACTTTGCAACTACAGTAATTCTTTGTGTGCCAGCTGTGAGAATTTCCTATCCTACTCTCTCACATCAGCAAACTGAAGGGGAAAAGTTCATTTCACACTTTTATATAATATATTCATAGTTGAGGTAAGGTAACAGACATATTTTGCCTGTAATACTAAAGCCTAAGCCACAAACTAAGACAGCTTGAAATAAGCTCAAGTTAACTAAATAATTTCTCAAATGCAGTCTTAACAAAGTATCTTCAGAAATCACTATCCTTTACTTAGTAGATCAAACAGCTAATCCACTCATTGATGCAGGAAGAATATGATCAGTCTTCATTTGGATCTAAATCAACCAAATCTAACAAACAGTATACTTTAATTATATCAGAAGTCATTTGCAGAAAGTTTGCATATGACTAGGACTCTGTGTCATGAATCCCAAAATATGAAACTAGCTATAAACCATGCCAACAAAAGAGATTAAAAACAAAGACACAGACTACCTGCAAAATCAGCTTCAAAGGAATGCTCTGCTGTGTAGTTTTGACCCTTTTACTGCCAGCATATCACTGCAGAATGACTTGAACCTAGAGCCAATAATAATTTCTTCCATAATGCAGATAATGCAGAGCCTGCTGCCTGAGCTTTAGGCTGAATCCACTGCCAAGGAGAGCTATTAGCTCACAGTAGAAATACAGAGAATTGTTCTGACTAAGCAGAAAGCAAGGTACCAAAACCTACCATGTAGGAAATGTGAAACAGGAACATGGGCATCCTTATCTGTCTGGGAAACACAGCTTAGAAGTCTCTTCTGAAATAAAGGGATCTATTCAAAAGACACCTTTAAAGAAAGGCTCATGCTTTTCTTTGTACATAACTTTTCTATAGGAGATAATAGCTAGAAACATCCTTCTTGAAAGACCCATGTCTTGGGAAGACTGAAGGTTTAAAAACCCATGTCTTCTATTTCACAGGAGGGTGAATGAAGCCACCTTGCATCCTATTCACTGAAGCTTTGATAATGTGCAGAAAAGAATGCAGGATTCTACATTCAGAAAAAGCCTAGAATCATAGAAAATTTTAAGTAAATATAAAATTAATTACAGGACTTCTGGAGGTAATCTAGTGCAACTTCCTGTTCAACAGGATCAAACAGATCAAACCTGATCTAAATTCAGAGCAACCTGATCTAACTTCACAGATGTTCAGGGCTTTGTCCAGACAGATTTTGAAAATGTACAAGGTTGTTTGGTCATTCACAGTGCACACTTTTCTTTCTCTAAATCCAGTTTTGTACTGTTGTTTCTTATCTTTTCATCATGTACCGCTGAGAAAAGTCTAACTTTATCTTGTCTATAACTCTCCATTAGGTAATGGAAGACTGAAATAAGTTCTTCCCTTTACCAGGTTAAACAAATGCATTTCTCTCAGTTTCTCTTCACCACAATTTGCCCCATTATCAACCACTGAGACATGCCACTTAAAATTGCTTGGAATGGACTTTGATCACTATGCTTGTTAGTCTAGCCAGCTCTTCACTCACCTAATACTTTCAACCCAGTCCACATCTCTTAATGTGGCTAAGAGGATACCATGAGAAACCATGACAAAAGTCTTGCTAAGATCAAGTTAGTTAAATGATATCTACTGAACTTTCCATATCCACTGGGTTACTCATTTCATCACAGAAGGAACTGAAGCTAGTTGGGCACAATCTACCTTTAATAAATTTATCCTAACCCTTCCTTTTCCCTGTCCTTCCCTCACTATTGAAAAGACTTCTAGAAGGATTTGTTCCATCATTTTCCTAGGTACAGAAATGATGTTGACCAGGCTGCAGATCTCCAGATCCATCTTCTTGCCTTTTAGATGGGTATGACATTTCCTTTCGCCACCCAATGGGGACCTCGAATATTTGTCACAAGCCTTCAGAGGGAATAGGAAGTGCGGCCTTTCGATGTTGGCTATTTCTCTCAGCAAACTTGCAGACAGCTGACCCAGTTCCAGACCTGTGTATGTCCAGCTTACTTAAATAGTCCATAATTTGATTCTCCTCTAACATGTGTAGCACATCTCTCACTGAAACAGCAGATCTTGCCACTAAGGAATGAAGCAAAGAAGGTGCTCAACTTTTTCCACACTTTTCATCATGAAGCTGTCAGCCTCATGACAAAGCTCAAACCCACATTTTATTCAGTATCAGTGTTGCTGCCAACATATTTTTAGAGGCTCTCCTTGTTACCAACTTTAGCTGAGCTTTGACCTCCTAATGACATGCCAACATGCCTTGATGATGCTTCTGTATTTCTCCTCCCGCATAAAGGATCATGACTCCATAAGCTTGATGGTTAGCATACTTAAAAAGATTGGAGAGTCCTAGGTTTTGGACCTTGTTCCAGAAATTAATTCTTCAGTTTAATATCAATAAACTAACAAGGTTCTTAATTGAATTCACTGATCTAGCTCCATTTTGTCACCCAGCCCCTTTCTATTTTGTACTGTTGTCATATTTCTCCTGTAAAGGAGTCGAGATCACCAGTTTAGCCAACATCCTCACAAGTAAAGTGCTCCTGACATATGAGAGATCTAGCTGTGAACCTCTTCAGTGGAGCAGGGGACTTGGGTGCATGTCTGAATTCAGGACTGATGAACTTTTCTGACCACCTGATTTGAATACGAAAGGACACATTTTTATTTTTCATAGTTCAAAACCAAATGATTGGTGCTCTTCCTAAGGAAGATGATACAGTTTGTTGCTGTGTGTGTTCTGAAGACAGATGAACTGTCTCAGAGATTTCAGGCAATAGAACACATACTAGGTGGATCTCAAGAAGGTATACCAGAAAGAAATCAAGAAACATTTCACTTTAAGATGAAACAGCTCACAAGCTAGAGAGATTATACAAATTGGATCAGGAAGATTTAAGATACAAGCTAGTAGTGATCTGAGCCAAATGTCATCTCCAGGTTTTAATTCGAAGTGACAGATGGCTGAGTGTCCACAGTAACTAGAGAAGTGAGGAATAGACTTTGGAATACTGATGAGCTATCTCTTAGCTGGTGTCTGGACATTCACAAATTGGTGACAGAAATATATGTCAGGATTTTGCACTTAGCAGGAGACACATTAGGTCAAAGACAGAAAATGTGTTTCCAGGAGTGCACAGTACTGAGAAACACTAGCCCTACTAAGCATCAGTACTGTTGTATGTCTGTGACACTTCAAGTCCTGCTTACATGAGTCTGGTCAGCCTCTGCTCAGAACTGCCAGGAACAGAAGTGGATGCCCGTGCGGAGGGGTTTAGTTTGGGCAAAGGGACGTTGTGCACTTTGGTGGACTGGTCAATAACAGAAGCATTCATTCTGTGCTTCTAGCACAAACATGACTGAAGGACTCAGCTTAGCAAGACAGGACTTGCTGAGGATCAGAAAGGGAAAGGTAAGTCCCAAACTGTGGTTGCCCTGAATTTAGTTATGGCCAAAAAGGCCTAATACTACTACTATGTTTTCAAGTGGTGTCAGGATGCTTTTCTGATAACAGCAGGAGGAAAGATTAAAATGACATTTTCTGTGATTGGCACAGATAGAGTATTGGATTCAGAAAAAACACAAACTGACAGGAAGCCAGATATATTAGTTCCAGTCTTACTGGAACCAATAGGCTCATAAGAAATGGAATGAAACTTTGACTAAAAGAATTTACCAAACATGAATTTGGAACTTCACCAACCTCAGTTACTATTAAAGACAGAGAAGACTTTACTCTTTTAATTGAGAAACAGAAACAGAAAAGGCTTTCAAAACACAGTTCAGGATTACATATTTGAAAAGCAGTTTAGGAAAAGCCAAGAGTGGTGTAAAAATAGTCCCTCTATAGTCAAGATACACTGTTTTACTGAATGTTCAGAGTTATTGGCAGCAATTTTTATCTCTCCACACATCAAGTAGAAGGACTGTTTTAGCATGAGAAGGGAGGGGAGCAGAGAGTAAAAGATTTGGTGCTAAACCACTTAGTTCTCCCTTTGTTACTTTTAGAAGCGGTCTGAGAATAAAAATAAATACCAATCTAAATATTCACTAGATGTTATCAAAGCAGAAGGCAAGAGGCTATCAAACCATCAAATATTATTTAGTTCAAGTGTAAAGTCCCTATCGATGAAAAGTTAGTTAATTAACACTAGGCACAGACATTTTTTTGGATCACATTCAAACTAGGGGTGAAAAAAACACTGTTCAAACTGGGCAAGTCAGCTGTGAAGGCATGGAAAGGTTGTTTTATCAACAGTAGGAACAAAAGGGAATTCATATCTCTTAATGCATTTTTTTTCTATTAAAATAATTAACTGATAAAAAGCCTCAAAAATAGCCGCATATTTTTCCATCAGAGATCATATGTTACTGTCTTCCTTTCTATTGTACTGTGTCTACATATATCCTTTTTATTTACCTTCTGATTGCTTAGTCTATGCATCTTTTCAACAATCAAAAAAAAAAAAGTATACAAAGTGAAAACAGCATTTGTTTTTAACCATGCCCTGAAAAAGACAGATAGATACCCTTACCATGCTTAAAAACCACATGGGAAAATACATTTTTTATGGTATGATTAGATTATTTTGCTTTACCTGGCATTCCCTGCCATAATTGCAGAGTCCCCATCTGACAACAGAGATGCTGAAATTTGGCAATGACCTGATAAATATCTCTCTCAGTGCAAGTGTTGTTGGTGTTCTGTGTCACAGAGACAGAGTGATAATAACACCTATTGTTTCTCAGGGCAACAAAATAATTTTTTAGATTCAGTGACTGCCTGTCATTGATTATACTAGTTACATGAACCTTTGAGTTGAATTTCATTCAACTCAATAACTCAGTTATTGAATTTCATTCAACTCGAGTGGCTGATGTTTGAAAACCATGTCTTGCTCCCTGCGTATCATTTCAGCAAATAGAAGCATACGACATCACAAAAATCAACTAAGAATTTTTTTTTTATCTTCTAGAGAGAGACTAAATCTTTCTGGATTCATTCTGATAGCATAAACATTGGGTAATACAGTGGCTGACTGGTTCTTGTCCTGCAAGTTAAAATTGAAATCTTCAGCACTCTCTCTAACACCTATAGAAAGGCTTTCAGGTTCTCCTATTCAGAATGGGAGAATCATGTATAGTCCTGATATTCAGTATGGAGCTGCTTAAAATTTGCCAAAGAAAAACCATATAATTCATACAATACAATGTTGTATACTTTTATACAATTTCCAAGTGGCTAGAGAATCCACCCTAAAAATCATACTTGCACAAATTTCCTGCTCACTTCAAAAATCTTGCGTCTAAGCTTCCCATTCAGAAAAGTCTCCTAACCATTAGTACATATATTATTTTGGATGCAGAGGGGAAATGAGAGTGGTCGAAATTTTGCCATGGATTATGAAGAATTTTTTTTTTAGCTTTAGCTTTTCCTTTTCATTCACAGAGATAAAAATTCTTTCTTCTTTTTATAGGATTATTTATCAGTTGGAAAAGTATTTTATAAGAGTTAATTGGAGAATGTTATATTTTTAATTGGAGCTGTCTGTGTTGGGATCAGTAATAACATGATAAATTGAAGTGCCAAAACTGGGAATCTTGGAATCATATTGCTGGCATGTAGAATAAGCAATATAAATTTAAAATTTGCTTTCCACACTTTAGAGTAGCTAAAATTTGCTTCACTGTGGGATCCATTAGCAAAAAAGTTCATGAAGTCAGTAAAACCATTCAAAATTTTGCATATCTGTGGGAAGGCTGTGTAGCACTCAGCTACTGTTAGCAGCTGAAAATCCTGCAGATTGTGTACTTTGGAGAAGACTAGAAAAATGAAAGGTGGAAAAAATTCAGTAATTTCTTCAAATTTAAGCTAACTTGGAAACAGAAAATGAATAATCACAGAAAATCAGAAAGATGATTATTTATTAGGAACCACTTTTTCCTGGTTATTCCTTATTACATGGGAAATCATTTGTATATAAACATTTGACTAAAGTATAGTTTAGTCATCTAGCCTTAAAGAAAATCTTAATGCCTATATGTCATGTTTTCATAAGCTGATAGTGAAATTTCTACAAATTCTGCTTGGAGCCAGAGTTCAACACATTAACTCTCTGTGACAGATTGCATGATGGTACATACTGCAGCTGAAGTTAAAGGTTTTCTGTTTAGACAAACCTGCTCTAGTTTAATTAAAGGTGTGATTTCAACTCCACAAGATAAGAGATGTGATAAGTTTGTCTTCTATAATTCAGGTCACACTTCACAGATATTTTTTAAGTCATTTTCATCTCAGGTTAAGTCCACACTTGCCAAGATTGCACTGGGTGAAACGTTACGGATGGACTAACTCAAATCCCTTTTAACTAATACAAAAGTATATTGGTAAAACTTCAATACAGTATACACTTAAAGGACTGGTATCTGTAGCAAAACCAGGTGCTTTGTGGCTTTTAGATGACATAGTCCACTGTGGAAATCTGTATGTCTAAAAAAAAAAGGCTGTGGAAAAGGTAGCATAAAAATACAGAACAGAATTACCTAAAGAGCATAACAAAGATTTCCAGCTTGTACCATCTGAACCTTATTTTCACAATGCCTTGAACATACTTTCTGTTCTATTTTTTATTGCACAGGCTGTGTCAAGTATTAAACAGTTTAATCCACCTACTCTTTGGTATTGCACAGTTTTCGTAGCTGAGATACATAATTAGGCTTTGATTTGCAGTTTCTAATTAGCAGCAGAAGCAGCATCTAAGTAAAAAGCTGTAGTGCAGAACTATCAGATTTAAAGGAGGCAAGACGCATAATAATCTAAATTACTTCTACATATTGTTGGATCCTAAAAATGTAACTGCTTAGGAAAAAGATATGAACATATTATAGGCAAATCACAAAAAAGCACCCCATGATTATACTACAACTGAAGCTTTAAAAAATGAAGTTTAAATATTCTTGTTTAAAACCCAAACCTTGGAAATCATTTTGAAAATCTGTAGTACTACAAACTGAGAAAACAAGCATAATTTCTTCAAATATGTTGCTCTGTCTCATAAAAGATACAGCAGATGCAGAAGGAATCATGGGATGAGAGAAGAAATCATTAGAATATATATCGAAAGTTCCTAGTGTTAACTAAATGGAAGATCTTTCAGACTGTCCAAGTGTGTGCATACTGTCAACATAAAAATTTCTTAAACTCCCACACCAGAGGATCAAGATCATAGATTTAACCGTAGATCAGCTCCAATGCTGAGAAATGGTGGTAGGAATAATTTTACCTCCCAAAGAAACTTGTTCTAATCTTCAGTTACCAGGAGGGATCAAATCCTGATTTATAAAGTTTTTTTATCCTTTATAATATCTTTTTGTTAGTACTACTTATTCCGACAGTCTTGTTCAGTTCCTCCTCGAGCTTTGCTAAATCCATCGATTCAGGGACTCATCATTCTCAATGCAACAGTTCCTTTTGCTTTGTCATGAGAAGAGATAAAAGAGACAATCTGAATTAGTAAACTATCCATTTACTGAGCTCACTATTAATTGCAGCATTTCTAAAGTAAACAACTAGGCTTTAAATCTGTCTTCAGGTTAAAGTGTTTCTCCCTGTATCACTTCTTGTCACCTCTGTGTGACCTCTCAACAGTTTTTCCATATCCTCTCTAAGACTAAGAATTTGCTGAGATCAGATTGTTGATTTATTGCTACAACAGCCTTATAATGTATTCCTTACTACTCCCCATCCTACTCTTTGTTACCATAACATCTTGTTTCCATTTTGTACATCTGCTGCTCATTAAACCAGACTCTTCATCCAGTCATGCTCCAAAGCAGGCAGGCACATTTCCTGAGTTAATACAGGTAATTTGGAACCCTGTATGGCAACGCAAAAAATTATGTAACAGCTCTGGAGGAGTCTAAAGAAATCTTTTCTCCCCTCTAGAACCACAGGGAATCAATACTGTTTTCAGATCTTCTACAGGCCATAAATATCAAGCCAAATATGTCACCCAGAAAACAATGCAAAACATGAAGAAAATATAAAAGATGGATTTACTAGAACTGAAATAATGCTTTGACCTCTCCACTGGGACAAATAAGTGTATGAACTTTTCCTGTCATAGAATGTAGTTAATCCAGAGATGAACTATGAAAAAAACACACACCACATGAAGTTCAGGTCTTGATGAGGAGAAAAATGGTCACCTAGGTTAGAGGAGATGGGCAGCTGAAACTTAATGCACAACAAGAATCAGTGTGTCACCTCATTTCAGTTTGTTAGCTATGTAGGAAGTATTCTTTATATGCAAATATGTTTCCAATATGTTTCATCTTTACTCAGGTAATAGTCCTAAATCTACTTTACTGTCTTTACTCATGTAGAAATGGCTTACTTACAGAGCCCAAATTAAAGCCAGTAACCTTTGTATTGCTACAAATGGGATTGAAATCCCTTCCCATTGTCCTCTATGGTACTGTGCAATATCTACAGCACAGTCATAACCCATATAAGTTAACATTACCGTGTCTGGCTCAGACACCAGCAATGGCATTAACGTAGCAAGAGAAAATGCACTTTGCGTGAGAGCACAGCTCTGGGCAGCTGTAACTATGTTCTTACCAGTATGTAAAACAACTAAGTTAAAGTGGTTAGGGTTTACCTACCATAACTTGGAAATAATCCCTTTCAGTAACTTTGAAATAGATGTACTCACTGTTGATTGAGGTAAAGCAATAGTAAAATTCAGTTCCCTTTTCAGAATTGAATGCAGCTGCATGGGCAGCAGCATTCTCAGAAAGCTCAGTTGATTCATCCTGGCTAGAATTAAGTGCATTTCAATTCTGTCAAAAGTGAGTCAATAATAATCACAGAAGTTTTTCATCCTTTACTTATTTTCATGAATTTGAAATAAAATTATGCTCATGCTTCTTACAACCAAGCTGATAGCTTATTCCTGAAATACTTGCAAAAAGAAAAATTGGTCCATTTGCCCCCAAAGGACATCATGCCCACCAAAGAAAGAAGCATATCCCATCACAGGGATGTCAGTGGGCTTTCATACAATGTTTACTGCAGTCAGAAGGTTGGTGTCAATCTGTGCTGTGCTGAGAAACACAGAAAAACAAAGGTTTTCCCACCATTGTGACCCCATTTCTAGCATTGTTTTTAGCTTCACAGACTCTTACTGGTTCCAGTAAGAACATTTGAGACTCACAGAGTGGGGGAAGATTATGTGCTGTCAAAAAAACAGTGTTGTCCTGACCGTAGTAGTGTAGCTTAAAGAAAAGTAATAACAGAGTAATCAGAGGCAGACTGTGCTAGTGATGAGCTTGAACTGTAGACTTTTCAAGGGCTGTTACTCAGCAACTGAATTACTGAAGGCTCTCTGCCCAGAATAATGACCCAATTCCTTACAGTATCATTATATGAACGTTCAGCTCTCCCCTTGCTGTCTCATGCAAGATGCAACAAAAAGATAAATAAATAAAAGATGCTGTAACCAGGTAACCATGTAATACAGTATTGCCATTGCTAGTAACAGGCCATACATAAGCTGCAGACAGAATTACAAGGCCTCAGAACTAAGGCTTGTCAGACTGACTCTGTCTGAACTTTTCTTGACCGGCCTCCAGCTTTGTTTTACTTGCTTTAGCTATGACAGAAGTTTCTCTTATTGACCATGCATCTATGGCTAATTTATTTTGTTTATACAGTTCAGCTTTATATACTTTTCTACAAGAAGCAGTACCCTATGCAGAATGAGGTATTTACAGCCCTAACATGGTGATGCAAATGCAGACAAAGACAGGCCTAGAACGACAGCAAAGCACTTGAGCAGTGAAGAGGGTCACAGTCACAGGACGCTGAAACAAAGGGGGCACAGGCTGGCACTGGAGACCCATTGACTGCAAAAAATTTACCCGTGGTCCGTTAAAGACATGCAGACCTGGAACAGGACTTGCGTTAGGGAGTAACAAAGAAATAGTATCTGACACACAGAAAAGCACCATATGTAGTAAATTCAGGTGTAATGGAGAACTGCAGAACAATGAAGACAGAGGAGTGATATAAGCATATTAGCAAATGTATAAATATTACTCCTAATCAATCCTAGAATGAGGAAGAAGAAACCACCAACACGAACATTGTATTCCCCATGGCAAAGGACTCAAGATGCTGACAGTTCACTGTGACACCTTAACAGTGCCTCCAGCACGAAGCCGTCAAGCTCAGCAGCCACAGAAACAGCAGAGAGGTGTTCCTACCACTAGCAGATGCAGTAGGAACTAGGAAACGTGTGTACCACAATTTTAACTGTATTATTATTTTTCCTTTCTTTTTCCGTAAGAATTAGAACTAGACTAATAATGATTCTTCAATTAGACTGTTAAATTTTCAATTCTACTAAAAATGAGTTCTTGACTTTATATACAGGGGGTGTTTCTTCCAGGTCTGTAAATAAGATTTTGAGTGTAGGAATGAGCAGAAATAAAGAACACTTCTGTACATGTTAAGAATGAAAAAAGACACCTCTCCAGAATAGGAGTACTTTCTATTTTCCATCAATTGCGGAAAATACACACATTAGCCCAGCCAGCTAATTTAATCACAAACATAGATAAAGTGAATACTCTCAATTAAGATGAGCTATGATAACGTCACGTAAAACATAGTGCAATACAGGCAGGAGGTAAGTCAGAAGCTTCTGTTTACATTTTGATAGAACACAACAACATGAACGGTTTCAGTAATATAGAAGCATGCTACATTTAAGACTGGCCACCAGCATAACTTCATATTGAACATACTTAACCTCTAATATCATTGCCGTAAGAGATTTTAGAAGCCAATTGCTTAATAGGATTCAGAGAAAGTATTGAATATTTATTTAAAGCAATGAGTACATCTCAGGAAGGATAAAATGGACTGAAAGCAAAGAGACTGTATTCTGTCTGCCAAATATCAGATTCTCATCTGAAACAAAATGGCATAAAGCTGCTGACTTCCATCAGGGGGTGATGTGTTACAGGCATAACAGCTCACATGCTGCAAGGCACAAAACAATCTCTAGTGAGGTCTAAGGAGAATCCCTGTCTGATAGTACTACTCTGTTATTGCCTATTTGCTTGCCTCTTCCTCACTGGCAACTGTTCAAGGCACTATTCTAAACTATAGAGACAATTTATCTGACTCAGTAAAGCAGTGACTAGAAACTCAAATAATATCCTGAACAGCTAGAAAAAAATCCTACTTGTTTAAGAGCACTCTTGATCAGTGACAGCTAGTGCAAATGTTCCTGCACTACGCAAGCTCCATCATAGAAGAGCAGTCATTTCGCTTCTCAACTCTCAGTTACCACAAAACATATTGTCCTTCTCCTAATGAACCAACTGCCTTAGGAAAAATAACAATTTAGCACATAACTGCTGTCAGGAAAAGACATTTAATGAAAATGATGGAGAGCGCCAAATTTATAAAATCTTTACTTGAGCCATAAATAATAAACCCTACATTTTAGTTTTTATGTAACTAACTGTTTGATAACTGTAGGATTACCTTATGAAAAAAATTAACCCCTTCATGCAATTATTACTACATAGTTACCTGCATATCCTGAATTCTTTTCGGGTTCATTCAAAGTATACCTGAAAACAAGGAAAAGAGGAGCACACAGAGGCAGTATCCCTTCTGACATCAGCTAGAAGGAGCAGTGAGTAAGGCACAGATGACAGAAATAAGATTTTTTAAAAAAAAATCTTCTAATGTTTAGAATTCAGGTTGTCAGAGACACTGAGAAAAATGATCCACATCCTACAATTAAACCAGATGTTCTATATATAAAAATGTGGTCAAAAGTAAAGCACAATATCTCTTCTTAGCTGTATAACTGCTTCTCTGGTAAAAGGTTGGTTGTTAACCTAACAAAAGGTGCCCTACAACACAGTGAGACAAGAATTTATTTTTCCTACCATTTCTCTGGGCCTAATATGCCTCAGTTTTCAGGACTTAGCTATCTGTTATTCCAGATATGAAATTTCTACCCATGATGTTTCAATGCCAGGAATTTGGATCCAGAGATAAGATAAAGCTATTTCTGAAAAAATATAAAGAGATAGGGATGTCATGCTCCTGTAGCTGGATTTGACAGTACTGAGAAAGAGGAAGCATGCTGCCACCGACTGCTACTTGATTTCATAACAAAAATAATTAAAAGACCACACACAGAGCTTTTTCCCAGCACTTATAAAAACACGGCAGTTTGTTGTAATCCTCTTTCAATTACTGGCGAACATGTTTGCCTTTGAGTTGCTGACTCCTCTCTGCTGACAAACAAGCAGCTGTAAAGCAAAGCTTTCTGTAACCTCTTGTTCTAATTTCATCACAGCTCAAAGGCAGGCACTTAACCAGGCACTCAGGAACTTAAATTCCTATTTGCGTAAGCAGAAGAGCAGCTCAGGAAACCTTTCTAACTTGTTTAGACACTCAAGACACCTTAAGAATCTAGTTTCAGGCTTTTAAAGTGAATCAATAGGAGAAAATAATGGTCTTTCAACAGGGTAAGAGTGAAGCTTGTTTGCCTGTCGTTTTGCAAGAGCCTAACTGCTGCCTCAGTGCTTGGTCAAGCACCACTTTGGCAGCAAGGTGGGGGTGGCATTACCAGCATTCTCCTGCATCTCATGTTGGTCCTCTCTCAGCCACTACAGCTGCTTCCTCTGCTGCCTCCCTGCACTCAGATCTTCTATTTATAACAGAACAAGCGATATAATTTGTATTGAGTATAAGCCAGTTTTGTACCCAAATTACATCAATAATCTAAAAATTCTGACTTAAAACCATCATCTTCTAATTTTTCACAACCTGAAATTTGCACAGGGGTAAGGAATTCATCACCAGCTGCTTACAGAACTGGCAGCAAAGTCGGTTAAGGTTCTCCACATAGAAAAGAAGGCAAAATCTGCTGCTTAGCTCTCCAAGCTTCATTTCTAAAACTCTGCCTTCCCTCCACAAGGAGCAATTTGAGTAAGTGGTTTCTCTGTAGGCAGTCTTCAATGGCCTTGTCAGGAGGCAAAAAGCAAAACAAACAAATGAAACAAACAATACAATGAGAAATAATGGCTAATAAACAGGGAAGCGCAGCAATCTAATCCTATTGTATTTTCTATTTTTATGCACTGGAGAACAAATCCAGAAGTGATGTGAATCAGTGAGACTGAAATTAGTCCTAATTCTTGTTGTCAAAATCTCTCCAAGTGAATCAGAGAGGCAATTGGAACAAAAAAAAAAAAAAGTTCTATCTAAGTTGAATATTCACCTCCCAGTAATAGAAAGAGCAAAATTGTTATCTTTACACAGGTAGCTTTTCTAAGTGCAACATTCTAAAACATTGGTAAAAAACCCAAACTATTTATGCACCTACATATATATACACACATTTTTATAGATGTATATATACACATGTAAAGATGCACATGTATATATGCGTCTGTAGACATTACAATACATTTGTTTTAAAAACCAGATCATTGTTTTACTGTTCCTAATCACAGCATCAATTCTGCGAAATCAATTATTGCCAAAGCAGTTCTTCTTGCATGCCATTACTGCTTTGTCTTCCTCTTGTAATCTCACCTTTCTCACATACAGTGCAATGTTTGTTTTGATTTTTGAATTGGTATTTTGATTTTTTTTAATAAAGCTCATTCCTACCTCCTAATAATGACAAAGCATTCAAGTAATAAGAACATTGTATCTCTTACCACAGTAACTCTGGCTGTTGGCAATTCCAGATTTAACAATGGCAAGTTAAATATTGAATAACATGGGTTAAACATGAGGAATTCTTCCTGTAGGAAGAACAAATATGAAACTGTCTCTAGAAATCTATCTGTACAAAAGCATCACACTTACTTTACCTTATTTGCTTTACAATGACACTTCCCGAACTATGATAATGTTCTCAGACTACTGTAACAGTATTGGGAACATTTCCATTGGTCAAAAAATTGTGAGATCTTAATATCTCTTCAATGCCTTTGACACTAAACATGTATGTCAATAGAATACAGCCTGCTCTTAATGAAACTAGTTTCTCAACAGGGGTGTGAAATCGGGGACCAGGTTCTTCATATTTTGGTAGGGTTGGAGGTGCGGGGTGGTGAGCTCTTTTTTGGTAATTCTTTGCTGGTAACCAGTTATAAGTCTATCTTTATGTACCTTTTATTAGTCAGAATCAGTCTTTCTGAAATATTAGTGAATACTTGTGCTGGAATAACACAGGAAGGGAAGAATCATTTTTAAATATCTCTTTAAATACTTCTAAAAATTAAGCATCGTTTCTCTGATAGACTGTTGCATGGATGTTCTTTTACTCTCTCATACAATTTGGGAAAAGAGATATTGATCACTACTAATGAGTCCAGTGTGACAGGCAGACAGGTTTTACTCTTTAGTACCGTTTTCTAATCTCAGACTACAAATTGCCTGGCCATGTCAGCTATTGAATAGCATGCATTCATTCAATACTTTTAATTGCTTTTCTAAGTATTGTTTGAAGCATTCAGTCATAATAATTTCACTAGACTTTCATTAGTTAAACCACAGTCACTTTTGCTTTAAAATTAACCTAAAATGTGTGGGAGGAAGACTGGAACAAGTCAAATTACTTTCCCCTAACTTTTTTTTAAGTTTTGTTAAAAATTTTAGACAGTAAAGAAGTCTGAACCCAAAAGTTTCTAATTACAGTTTTACTGAACTCAAGAGACTAAAGCTATCATTTCAGTAAACATTTACTTTCATGAACAGGAAAAATTAACTTTGTCCCAGATTTGTAATCTGATGTAGGATTCTCCTGTTAGCTTCATTTCAGTCTTCCCATATGTATGCACTTCTTATAAAACTTTTGCATGTATAGTTAGTAGTGAGGAACATTTCTCTAGATCTGAAGTGTGAGGTATATATTGGCTATTTAGGCAAACATGTCAGACCAATGTAGGATTATATATTTGTATTCGGGCTTCTACATAAAATTGGCTTACATTTTGGTACTAACATCCATGACTGTATTTACACTGGAAAAATTGTCAGAAAATGGTTTTATTCAAGGCCCCTACACAACAGAGATACAGGATTTGTTACACTTCAAAAGCCAAACATTAAAACAATACTACAGTTGTAAGCTGTTATAGTAATTAAAGGACTGTTGACAGAAGATCAAAGAAAACCAAAGCTGTAATACTTCCTGCAGAACCTCACCCACAGGGCAGGTGCAAGAGAGGCTACTTCATTCTGTAATCCTCTGTTAATCAGAGCTTCCCAAAATCAGGCTATAGAAATCAAGAGTTAATTGTATCTCTGCTGCTATCTCCTTTTTCCTACCTGTGTCTTTCTGAATAATAGCTTTGCTGGATACCTAAACCAGGTTATTTTCCCAATTTCAGCTTGTCTTACCTTTGTTTTGTTCAAGAAATACTAATTCCATTTCCAAAGAAATAAAGCTTAAGAGAGAAAGTCATGCTATGCCCTACAGGTCTTGAATAAAGAAGTTGAGACAGTAGCTCTGCCTTTGTTTTACCACTACCATTACAGCCAGAAAGCAGTCATACCAGCTAGTGAAAAACTTTCAGGGTTATTGATGCCTGCAAACTGTCTTGCACAATTTCAACCATGTTCTTTCATAAAACAGGTTTGTTTATTTTTTTGTTTGTTTTCCTTTGTAATGGAAAATAAGCAAAAATAAATACTCCAGAACTTCCTAAATCCACTTGCAATATTATTGCTAAAAAGTAGAGATTATTAGTTAAATATTAGTAGAGAAGTCCATGCCATGAAAGGATATACCATAGTTACTAATTCCAAACGTCCTGTATTCTTCATCATTTGAAGGTACTTAAACCAGGGTACTGTCTAGGATGGAAAACAAAACCCTTCCTGTTCATGAACTTAAAAGAAGATCCTTCTGAGTTCATGAGTACACTGAAATAATACTTCATTAAAATAATACATGCACAAAATCAGAACTTTCAGAATATATAGTTTATATTTTCTTCAAATCACAGAGATGTTGGCTGTTGTTAATTTTGTGAATTGGGTAGAATTTTATGGTCATTTTCACTTGCTGTTTATCTGAACACAGCTTATTAATATGTGGAAATAGTAATTTTTTTGTCAGATTTACTCACTTCCATCATGTTACACAGGCACACCTTGATTATGAACTTTTATAACCATGGAGTCTATAAAACTAATTTTGTCAAAAAATCTGGATTCTTGGTAAACCTGCCTTAACATTTCAAAGCAGAGAATACAGAGTGATCAACTTTTTATAAGGATTTTGTCTTTAATTCTGTATTAAGCCTGATGTTTTAACGAATAACCACTAAATGCAAAAAAGCATAGTGTAAAAGCAAAAGCATTACACTAGGACTAGAGCCAAACTTATTTGGATTAGTAATTCTCCTTGAAAATATATTTCAATCAGCAATGTGAAAGGTTAATAGTAGGGCAAAGTTTTGATTTGGCAAAATTAGAATGAATGGCAGTGGATTACAGAAGCGTGAGAAAGCCTCAACTGCGATAGTTTTCTACACTGCACACAATATTGTGAGATAACATATCACCTGGTAGAAAGCATCCTGCCCCAATAGCATTGAAAACACACTCTGTACACCCATATCACTTGCCATGATGGCCTGTGCAGCTGCATAAATTCTCCTATTAAGATCAGGGTTGAGAGCTGCCTTGTCCTGTAAGAAACAAAGAGCATGGGTTCACTACACAGTACAAAACACATGCCCTTGCTTTCTGCTATTTAAATCAATGGAACAGCCCTACTTTACACCAGATTATGATTCTATTACACTTGAAGTATGAATCCAATCTTTGCCTGAATTTCTGTCTGGAATTTAGCAGTTTTTCTTCAGCCTTACTTTCATTTTTCCCTCTACTCTGGCGACTAACAAGCTGTACAACATTTTCACATGTCTAAATCCAAAACAGAGGGGTTTGTAAGAATTCAAACCCTGAGGCTGATTTTTTGTGAAATTCTTAATTCCCTTTCTGCTTTTTGATGTTCTTGTGCAAAACCCATATTTAGATTATGTTCATGCTACCACAAGGCTAGCAGCACTTTGTCTCACTTTGCACTGGCATGGAAGCTGATGAAATAGCATCCAGTGACAAGCCACCTTAACAGATAGGTTTCCTAGGAAACTGAAATTGTCTGAGTTTTTCCAGTATCAAATTTAAAATAAAATATTAAAACCAGTAAATGGTTGTATGAATTTTTCCTTCTTTTATTCTCATGATTGTTCTAATGGGATCTCTTATGAGAATTCTCTCTTATCATTGAAGTCCTTGCCAGAAACCTGGATGAATGTCCTCTCAGCATTACTACTAACTGTAATAATCCCGCCTAATTCTGTTCCAGATTAAAAGGCAAATGGGAAATGAAATAATGCCTTTTATACAGAAATATATATAACAAGAAGATTTGTTTTCTATCAAATTCTAAGAGGTGAACTTCTGGGAATTCTATCATAAAATACTGCCAGAAAGTCTGAGTTTTGTTTAGAACAAATAAAACTTATATATAAAACCCCAGATGAATACTGCAGGTGAAAGGGTAAATTCCATTTCTGGGACATGTTGTTTCTGATTTTAACTTCATTTCAGTAACAGTTGAAGAAGTTCTTAATGAGCTTGACATGAATACATTTTACTGAGTTAGAACAGCAAATCAGATATAAATGTTTTTTAAACTAACATATCACAAAAGACCATGTCCTAAACTGGATTGGTGGTAGTCATGGTATCTTTTACTATAACTCCACTGAAACAAACATAGAGAGTGGTGGTTTTCCCTTTGTTTATATTATTATTTCATGTATTTTAGGATCAGAAAGCATCATTACAAGTCTTATGTCTGAACTCTTATGTAAGACAAGCACATAGAGCCTCACTGAAGCATCAGGTTCAGTTTGAAGTACGCTGTATCCTTTAGAAACACACCCAAACTTGATGGAAAGTATGCAATAGAAAATCCACCTCAACAACCTAATGATTTCTTACCTTAACTTTAAAAAATATGAACCATTTTCTGTATTTGCCTAACTAGCTCAAAATCTGTTCTTGCTGCACTCTTGTATTTATATATTGCTAGATTAAAATGTCAACAATTACACACATCCAGAAACTTGATCTTGTGCTTACTCTCCTCAAGTCATCACTTACAGATGTTTTTGAAAAATATTGAGTAATATTCATTTTCCTAGGCCTTTCAAGCCAGGTGTGGCTCATCAGCTAACAACCCTGGACCACCCCTACTGTTCCTTCAATAACCCCTTCTGGTTGAGAGAAAGTGGCATTCCCACACAGAAATACAAGGCAGAACTGGCTGTGTTTTGTGTATGAGACCAGACTCTATCCTGTGCAAGAACTAGTTCAGAGTTATGTTTCCCTGATGAAAAAAAATAGTTGGTGTGTGACACAGTTAACTCATTTTCATATGCTCTCTTCAGCCTTTTCTCTATTTCTTCATGTTCATTTGGTTTTTGTACATGATAAGAATATTTTTTACAACAGATAAGGAAAAAAGATATTTTTTCATTAATATATCATTAGGAGGATGTAGGTGGAAAAGGCAGATAATTTTTCAGACACTTTCGCACGTCATTAAGTAGATAAAATAAAAATAAAATGTTTATCTGAATCTTAACAGTTGATAAGCCAGCTGTAATGAATAGTGAATCTATATTTCCTGTAGTCTAAATATCAGCTATTGTAAAGATTTTCTGAGTTTTGCTGAATATTCCAGATCCATTTTTTTTTTATATTTTAAAATACAACTGTGAAGAGAGTTAAAACAAATATTGTCTAACAAATCTGCACAATGTGCAAGGGAGAAAGTCAGTGTGAGAATGGATGACAACAGAAGCAATTGGATATTAATCAGAAACAGTGTTCAATGTCATTTTAACACATTTTTCTACAGCCTACTTCTCTGCTGAAGTACACTGTTCTCACAAGGTTTTTGTGTTCTTCCTGGCACTAGGACTTTAATTCAAAACCCACTAAACCCAGTGGTAGTCTATATATTCACTTCACTGAGTCCTGGATCAAACCTTATGTGAGCAGAAAGCAGAGAAAAAGGCTTCTGAATTTCTTGCAATACTTACATTATAAAAGCATTTTGATCTGCAGTACAAAGGCACCCCAAAGAGCCAGATATGATTTGCAGTTTCTAATTACTTGCTCGAGGAGAGCTCTTCATCTTACTTTTTATATTTGTGTAATCTTCTCCTGAGAGCAGTTCTCAACATGAGCAACACTCCCCTATTTTCATAACACTTCAGAAATGTGCAAAGCTGTTGCCCCTTCCACCTCTGTGTCCTCAGGGCACTGTTCAGCTCAAATTGCACTACTGAGAGTGAATTTGGCCCTGAGCACTATGTTAACAATATTTTAGCTAAGATCCACGCGTTGTAACTCAAGCATGGTGATGCTCCATCCTGCAATCCCATTATGCCCCTGGGCTTGCAGCTAAGCACTTTGTCATCTCAAGCATGCCTTCCATTAGCTATGGAGCTTGGGGTGTTTTGGTCATTTCTTTTCCTCTTTTCTGATGGTATGGGGCTTTGTCTTGTCTTTTTTTTTTTTTTTCTCTTCAGCTTCTGGCATCCTTCATCTATGGAAAGATTCAGATTTGTTTATGTGCAGTAAGGCTGCTGCTTTCAATGAACAGCTTGCAGTACAGTAAAAATACAGGGGTCACAAAGTGCTCTGTTAGTGAAGCTTTCTTCAGGCAGCTGCCATGCGGCTGCAATATCACCAGTCTCTCTTTTTGTGTTTTTTCCTCAGAGTCTGTGCACTTTGAAAACTGCCATAACTCTCTCTTATACTTGACCTTCCTCAGTTAGGAAGCTGGAATCCAGGAAGAGCACACACCAACATGAACAAAGGTTTGGTTGCACATTCCCAGTATTTTTTACCAGAGGCTTTCAGCATGTTTTGTAAACATTAATTAATTTACTCATTCTGAGGCACACACACATTAGGGTCAGAATTATATAGGTGAGGAAACTGAGGAAACTGAGGTTCACCAAATATCAAGACCTAGCATTTGTAGAGGCTGGGTATCCACTAGTCCCAACAAATCAGAATTGCAAGCGTTCAGTACTTGCACATACCTTCCACAAGGCTAGCCACATAATAGCACTGCAGATCTGGAAGCAACTCAAGAGTCCAAACTCCCAGCTCCTACACACATTGCCTTTCCCACAATTTAAAGAAAATTATATGGATGGAGACAAACAACATGAACAGATTCAGATATCTTCAGTTACTGACTACAGCCAAATCAATTTTTGTTAACAGCTGTTTTAATATAGACTACATAATGCTTATAATCAGAGACTTTTCTATTACCAAGAAGCATTAAGAGACTGGCATTTGTGATTCAAGAAAACAGAAAAGGAAAATTAAAACCCACCTGGTTAAAAAAAAAAAGTTTTTCTAACCTCTTTCTGAACGTATTCTATGTTGGAGGCAAAATACTCTGCTCAAAAATTTACATCTAGCAATATTTCAGGATAGGGGAATTTCAAGGGTAGTCCCTTCTTTTTTAAGGCTAGACAACTCCACTTTGGTCTTAGTTTGTTAACTCCTTTAAGAAACAGTTAAAACTCAGAGCAATGTCATTCCTTGCTGCCCAAATATTTGGATCTGAGCTTCCTTTGCCTTTTCTGTGGGAAGAAGTGTATGCTTCTTGTATTCTTTGGAGTTTCTTGCTGTCTACATGGTGGAAGAACTATGGAATTTTTTGCTATTTACATGGTGGAAGGAACCAGATTTTCAAGCAGAGAACACTGAAGATACCAAGTAAGCTAGGGAGGAAAACAAGAAAGAGATTTGATCTTCATGCATACTTTTTAGATCTGATGACAAAGGATTTTTTTATTCTCATATAATCAGGTGGTGGTTCCAGTTTTTGAATAAAAATTCCATTCCCTTTTCATCTGGCAGCAGTACACCAGGGAAGAAAATATCCATCACAAAAGTACTGGGATATGCAATTTCTGCAAACCCTGATTCTATTCCCTGCCACTGTGCTAGACATGTAAAAACACAGTAAACTTGATTTGAATATAGATGCTGATATGATTATAGGGATGTACGTTGTTTGAAATCTGAAGCCTTTATGTCATGTAAAATTTCATAATACTTACGGTTTAAATACATTTCCTCATTTTCATTGTTTCTATCATACCCGTGTAAGATTGTCTCCTTAGCTAAAGTTTTTATTAGGCACTCTTTTCCTTCCATACTACGCCTTCTTCTCTGGCACTGTTTAAAACTTTTGTAATAAATGGCAAACATCGTTAGTAGTTTCTGCAGCATGTTTTCCCCTCAGCAGGAAGGTATGTGATTTTAACAGTGGATACACTATAGTCACCTTTCCCACCTTTGTGTGTGTGAGGGAGTTGAGGAGGGAATGAAAGGGTTGTGCAGAATTGGAGACTTTTATTTAAAAGCCAAATATTATTCATCCATTCTTCATTTCTCCAACCTGATATTTATAACTAAATGCAGCTAGAATGTGAATCCTACCTCTCTGCATATGTGAATTTAAATGAATTCTTGTGCCATGGAGAGCATTAGTTTAATTTCATTTTTTAATTTAAAGCCCAGAAATCCCTTGAGCTATTTATTTCGGTCTCTACGTTATGAACTCTTCAGGCTAGATAGCATGACATCTATATCTTGCTCAGCACTGAACATGCTTTGAGATTTAAAAAAATAATAAATAACAATAACATGAAATTGTACACATAATAAAATACCATTTTCCTGGTTTTTAAATGTGTCTGCCAAAATTTCAAAGGTTTGGAAGTTCTGTCTGAATGAATATGTTGACTCAAAACACTCAAGACTTACTTTTAAGCAAATCCATCTCCCCAGAATGTTTCAAACCCAACTGTGAAATCCAGACTTCACGATTGAGCACCTGCATAGATATGATTTATTTCCAAGTTTTCAGTGTCCCAGTTCAGCCAGTTATTAATACAATATTAGAGCAGATGTCAGTGTCACAAGAACATTTTCTACCATATTCTTAACATAAAAACATGTTGAATCATTGGAATATGTATTTTGTTGTGCTTCTGTTCAGAGAGTCCATGGAAGAAGAATTGTAAAAGAGGAAAAGGAAAAAGGGAAACAAAACCAAACCCAAAACCAAACCAAACCAAAACAAAAAAAACCCAAACCAATAAAAAAAACCAAAAAAAACAGACTTGACTTTGCTTTTTTGTTTTTTTTCTCCTTAGTTTCTGATTCAAAGACAGTAGCTGGAGCTGTTCTCTGGAAACTAAACACATAAATGCAACTAGAAAAAAGGGGGAAAAAGGCTGTCTGCAGTCTTGACCTCTGTTCTAAGTTTTGTGTAAGTATATATGTTGAATATATGATTCTTAACATGCAATATAGTTCCACATTTTTGTTTTTTCTGGTTGTGAAGCTGTCTTGAAAGATCCCAAGCATCTGCTATTATCTCAACAGATAAATAATATTAGTATGAAAGGACAGATATTCCCTGCTGAACTATGCACCAAAACCCAAGCATAATTCTGAACTTTAAATACAGATTTTTTTCTAGAAACTTTTAAATCAGGGTTATCACAACCACCTCATACCTCTTTTCTAAGCCCATAAAGGCTCACTTGTCATGGCCTCTAGGCACTAGAAAACCTCTTTTTCATTCGAACTATGTTAACTGACATAACATTGTTTCATAAAATTCCTTGTTCCCTTCTGACAAGTTCTAATGTAGCCTCTAACCAAGAATTCCTCCTGCTGTCTCCACTGACCCACTCCCATCATCTCCATCTTCCCTACATTCTAATGGGACTCCAACCTAACACAAACACCCTCAAAAAATACACTAAATTCTACATTGTTTATTCCTGATACAGACTTTTTTGAATCTCATTTATTAAAAGACATTAATAAAAGATCTAGCCTATCCCCTGTCAATTAGTTATTATCCTTAATTTAATTTCTTACTCAGATTATTTTATTGATGAAAAATTATAACATACATTTTCCTCTGTTTATTCAGTTTGTTGTCCATGTGGAGTGTTCTGGGTAAGGTACTATTTCTAATTTTGGAAATATAACAACAAAATGCAGTTAACAAAAGCTGACAGATACCTTAATAAAAACTACATTCAGAAAGGGAACTATAGAAAAGAATTAGAGGTTGTTACTGCCCCAATTCATTGTCCAAATAATTTTAAATAGTCAGCATAAGCTGTAACCAAAATAAAATTGTAAATTGCAATTCGAACAACTGTACGATAACTAAATACTGTCAAGAATTAATTTTTATGGCATTTGGATAACTAGTTCACCAAAGCTCCTTTGAAAATCCCAGCCTGAGCTAAGTTAACTTGCATTTGAACAAGTGAAAGGAATGTGTATGCTGGTGCAAAGGTTAATTAAGAGGTGATTTTACATCCCAGATAAATGCTATTTATTCTAGACTGTATTGTGTGAATACCAAGAATATATGACTCCCTGATTTTCTCCTGCACGGGGGATCAAAGCAAAATCAAAATGTGACTCTAATCATGCACTCAGCCATCAGGACTCCTTTCCACAGGACTTACCTTCACCCTCAAAGTTATACCTCAAGTTATAACCCCTCCAAACACATTACAGAATCTCTTCTAGTAAGTCTTTTCAGTTGTTTCTTGAAATAATACATTTCTATTTTACTTTGCTCTTAGAGTAATATGGTTTTTTTTAATACACACCCCTGCCACCCATGTCATGAGTTCAGAATTTTCCACCACTGATCTACAACAGTGCCTCTGCAACACTCAACCTCTTCTAAACTGAATTCCTGGCATTTCACCCAAAGGAAGCTTCTTTTTAACAAAGCAACATGGATATCTTTAGAACATAGGCAAACCTTTAATAACATAAGCAAAGCAAATACATTAAATGCCACTTGCTTATGGTTACTTTGGTTGCAGCATTTTAGAACTCCCAAAAAAGCATCTGAGTAGCAAATGCTGTTTACAAGACTGAAATCACCAATAAATGCAAGAGAGACAAAAGACTCTAATGAAACCAACATTTAATCACTATCATAAAACAAAAATCTGTGTTCTCCTTCAGAGACCCATGGCAGGAGAGCAGGGGTGGAGTAGTCAATCCATAACTTTCTGCCGGTGTTTACGTATACAATGGGCACTTCCTATGTTTCTCCTTAGCTCCAAATAGTACACAGAAATGAGCAGAAGGTCCTTGACCTGGCAGAGGTTGCTTAACAGGGGCTTAGTTGACTCAAGCAGTTTCAGGATCGCAAGACAATTCTGGCAGCTGCAGTGAGAAAACCCCTGAACCCAAATCATGTGATCAGTGAGAAAGACACCCTCAAGAATCCTTAAGGCAACCACACTGGGTACTCCAATAATTGCACTGAGTACAGAACATGAGACAAGTTACATAAAACCAGAGTTTAATTCCTTGCTGACTCATTAATGTGTTAAATTATGTCAGGCATGGACAAGTTATTCATAAATCTGTGGGAAACTGTTGCACGCGGCTGGAGGGGAGGAGAAAAACAATACCTGTTCCAAGAGAAATGACAAGAAAAAATGACAAGAAAAAACCCTGCATATGTCTGAGGCCAGACGATATTCTTCAGCTGTTTTGTGTGACAGGATCATATTGTTCTTCACTAACCCAAATGATATGAATCAGAATGAACAGTGAAAATCACAACTCCTTCTTCCCATGCTCAGTGGCTGCCGAAGGCTGCTGAAACCCCTGCCCTTCACTGTGAAGTGCCTCTGCTGACACCAGGCAGGAGAGACTGGAAGGACTGCAACTTGCACAAAGCAAAAAGCTCTTTTCTCCTTTTTCCTCCTTTGCACAGCCGTGCAGACCCAAAAGGCAGAAAACAGCACTTGAATAAATGATTTTATTATGCAGGATACAACAATAGGAAAGGGCTGAGTAAACACATGTGAAGAATAAAATTCCAAAGCTTGGTGTCATTAAGAGGCCCAGACTCCCCACTTCATGTGTCTGTATACCATTTCCTTTTCTACACAGGCTAAAGTCAGTACTGTGACAGTCCACATAGGAAACTGGAACAGTCACGTTACTGGGCAGTTGTTCGCAGCAGCAGAGCTTTGTCACAGGCGTAGTGGACTACATGGAAGAAAGCTCCCAGCACTTTTAAGAGTTTGCCAGTTGGCTAACACTGCAACACTGAATTCAGAGAGCTCTGTTTTTTTCTAATAAGAACTGTATTTACGTGCAGAAAGAAGGAAAGTTTTAAGAGTGCAGGATAAAGGTGTGTTTATTTTGTGCCTGATTTCTACCATACAAAGGACTTTGTGTTACTTGTGTAGTCATACAATAGTTTGGAAGGTAATAGAAAACTCCTGAATAGAAGGAAAGAGAATGGCATTGGAACAGGAAGACAATCAACGATTCAAGTGAAATACAAAGGAAGCACTGTGAAGGCCTGGTCTGTAACCTTGAAAGAGTTTTACATCATCTATATTTGATTCAGCTTCATGATTTATCTATCCCCTGAAATGAAATGGTTTCAGTAATGTTACTTTGAAAAAGGAAGCATATAAGAAAGGGGAAAGAGGCTTCCAAACTCAGTACTAGGATATGCCTTTTCTGTTGTTTTTTTCATTAATACATAGCATGCACATTGAATGTGCCTCCAAGGTTTCCATTTTGAAGACAGAAATGTGATCACATAAGTCTTGTCCATTGAGCCTGTTAAACCTGGTTCAAAACCATCCAGGTTTATTAGGACACACATTCACTTTCAAAATTGCAGACCCCCAACAGAAGCAAAGAGAATGCTTTGGGTGCATCTAATAAAGTTCGGGGTTTTTTATGTACAGTGAATTGATAATAGAGGCATAGATGAGCTGTGTGATGGAAAGTAAAACCAAGTTCATTTAAAAATCTATTTTATGCTTTTTCTATCACAAAGAGATTTCTACAGTTCCTGCTTTTGCACTATGATACTTTATTACCTTCTAACTATTAATTTGCTGGACTCTGACAATTAATGATAAAAAAATAATTTTTAACAATTTAACACTTCATTTCCCCATGGGCTGGTGAGAGAGAGTGTGAGAAGACAGGATGCAAGCGCTACAGGGTACCCAGCAGAAAGAAGGTTGGCACTATGTGCACAGGGGATCTGTGATTTCCAACCTGTTGAAGTCTGACCTTATTTCTGCTAGACATGGTTTTCTGAATAAAAATCTGGCAGTCAATTTGACAGTGAATGGGAGATAGAATAGCTGGTTCTGGGCCAAAATCAACTTCTATATCAATTAAGCATGCTGTGTAACAGTGTCTGGGGATTTGTTCAATCTATTGTAAATACAAACACCTACAGGGCTCCTCTCAGAGCTGTGATTTCAAAAGCAACTGGCCAACTCCAGTCAAAGAGATGAGACAGAATCCTGTTTTCTTGGTTCAACAAAAGCAGCTACTTGGTAATGTTGCAAACAGGACTCACATATCACTGCTTCTTATGTGATTCCTGACCCTCACCCTTTGCTGCCCTGCCCTGGCACATTTTCCAAAACGAGCAGAAACCTTTGTCCTGTACCTCTTCCAGATTTAAAGTCGCTGCAGGAGCAATAAGGAGATCTGCTCTCTCATTTGTCTTGTTCATGGAAAAGTACTGTTTCCTTTGACTTATGCCTGTGGGTGACTACGAGTTTTGCTTTGTGCTGCAGTGAGTATCTTAACCTGAATCTGTTTCATCTGCTGAGTACTTCAGGCTTAAAGTAAACCCCTGGCAGGCTGTGTTGTGTGGGACTCCAGTGATCAGTCTGCAGAATCAAATCTTTCTTGTTAAGACAAGAGTTGTTGAACACTCAGAGTTTATAATGCTTATACTTTTCCACTATCAAGAGATAAAGGCATGCAGATAATAGCATGATCCTACCTGGAAACACTGTGTTACTTGGGCAATACATCTAAAACCTATGCCACATTTTGCACTGCAGAATCTTATGAAGAAAGGAAGAACAAGAAGATGGGGTACCTATAGCTTCTTTATGTCAAAGACATGTCCTGCAGTTCTTATTCCCCTATTTTATATGATGGGGCAGGGGAATCTCTGGCACATGACAGGAATTTCTCTTGCCCATGT
>JANHGB010013267.1:4580-30794 GCA_026283785.1 Coracopsis vasa
AGCCCAGCTCTCTCAGCCTGGCTCCAGAGCAGAGCTGCTCCAGCCCTCGCAGCATCTCTGTGGCCTCCTCTGGCCTCGCTCCAACAGCTCCACGTCCCTCTTTTGCTGTTGCCCCAGAGCTGGATCGGGACTGCAGGGGGGGTCTCCCCAGAGCGCAGCAGAGGAGCAGGATCCCCTCCGTCAGCTGCTTCTCAGGCTCTGGGGGTGCAGCCCAGCATACAGAGGGGTTCTGGGCTCAAGCACACACTGAAGCTGGGTCATGGGGAGCTTCTCATGCACCAACATCCCCAAGACCTTCTCCTCAGGGCTGTTCTCAATCCAGTCTCTGCCCACCCTATACTTCTCAGTTTAATTTTCTTTTCTAACCTGTCTTCCATTAATTTAGCACTGCTTTTTGTGTGCATGCTGCTGCAGGCAACCCACTTTGTCTCATTTCAAAGCTAGGCAAGTGCCAGTGGAGGACTGAAAAGATCCCTTTTCATCCTTGGTACAATGACCCTTTAGTTCCTACACGTGTCAGTTGCAAGGTCATCAGATGTCCTCCCCACCCAGAAATCTCTGCTCGGAGCACATTGACATCTATCCGAACCTGGGAGGGTGTTTCTACCCAGATTACTTGGGAGAGGATGGAAAAGTTGCTCAGGAATATGTAGACAGGAGAGAAGAGAGCACAAAAGTAGGAGGAATTATTTAAAAGCCTAGGCCTGTATGAGTTAGTTTTTTTCCATACGTTAATCCAAGTAAAAACGATAAATACCCAATTTTTACTATTCTGTGTAGTCAAAACATGACCAGAGATCTTCATTGCAGAGCATTTCATCCCATACTCTGTTTATGCATAAAGGATGTTTTCCAAGCATACCTGTTATCTGAAAAGCCAGACTGGTTTAAAAGAGCATAGAAGATCATCTTTTATGTTGTTTTGGAAAGGAGTAAACTCTAAAAAGCAGCTTTTATTCCAACCTAAGACTGCCACATAGAACCAGTTGTACTAAACCAAGTACGTCACTGGTAAAACTTTCTGGCTACAGACAGACTGTTTGTGTAGCAGATCTGTCCTTCCTCCCTCCCTTCCTGACAAACCCTTGTAGCCATGAATATCATACCAAGAAATAAAACAAACTGGCTTTAATAAATCCTGAAAAGTACATAAAGATAATCAGTGCTGGGGTGCGCAGGTCAGGCTGGTGGCCTGGAGGGGTTTCCTGTAAACCACTGAATTCTTGGCCATTTTCCTTTTTTGTTAACATAGAGCTGTGATTGCATCACAACTACTAGACATAGAGATTTTTTTTTAACTTGCTATGTTCTGAGAATTTTTCTGCAACTTTCCCATTTTACTTCATCTTCAGTTGCAAGCAATCATGATTTTGTTACATCATCCCCATAGAAACTCCAAGTTCTGAGTGCCATATAAAGAATAAGCAGCGAACTGCACTATTATACTGTATTGTACATATACAGTAGCACTTCAGAAAACCTTACAGACACTTTTTTCCCATTTTCTAACACACACAAAAAAGTTTATGCGAGGTAAAACAGATGGAGACAGGTTTCTTAAAAAAACAGTCTGTGAATAGGAGATACCTTAAAAGTCTGACCAAGTTTGCAATTCACACAAATAAAAGAACACCGCAACTCAGGAGCCAACTAAACCTGGGGAGACCACAAATCTGCATGTACCTGAATCTTCAGTATTGGAGTCAGAAGTGCCCAAGTGTCTGCACAGGCATTGCAACCTGGACCACCTGGGATGACTTACTGCCATCCTAGTGTCTGCTCTCCTCAGAACAGATTCTCTTGCACATCTTCAGCAGCAAACTGCTGCCTTCTCTTACAGAAGAGCTGACATGAAATGCAGATAGAGTTGTCCAGCCTTCAAAGCATTCAAAGCACATGAATTAAAAAAAGATTAGTTAAGCCCTCTGTAACTGTGAATGAGTGGTCACACAGGGGTTGATGTGGTTTATTTTGACTTCATTATTAATTTGGGTATTTTTTTTTTAGCAGGTGTCAAGCTTTTAGAATTAAGAAATTCCCTGCTTCTAATGCCGGGTTAGCCTGGTACGCCTCATTGACACGTGAGGAATTACACTTGACTGAAGTATATGGCTGCTTCTTCCAAAGTATCTATCTGTTCATACCAATACATATAGTAACTGGTTTTGCATCTTCATCTCCTTGCTTTCCTTGTTCAGGGTCCATATTCAAACAGTCCTGATTCACCCTGTTGTAAAATCTAGTTTAATATTTCCAAACTAATAGGAAATGCTAGTTGAAAGAGTTAAAGGACTATGACAAAGGTGAACAAGAATTGGATAGTAGAAAAGGACAACAACAACAAAAAATAAAGCTCTGCAATAGTTGACTTTAAGATTGTATATTAATTCATAAGTAGTTTTGGGACATGGCAATTTCTTGGCATCATGCTGCAAGTAACAAACTTCACATCTGTAGGAACTTGAAATTATATCACTGCATATAGAATGAAATGGAAAGTTCTAAAGCACTCAAATTGAATTTGAAATATTTTATATACTTCGAGTGTTGAAACTGCTGATGATAAGGTTTTGTTTGCTTGGTTTTCTAAGTAGCTAGAATAAACAAACAGTGCTTTAACCAAACAAAATAGGCAGCCTGCAGACCACTTGTGAGAAGTAGTAATAGAAGACATGAAAGAGCAATAGTAATAGGAGATGTGAATGGGCAGTAGTAATACGAGACAGAAAAAAATCATACAGGAAAAAGCTTCTATCTAAATAGGTGTACAAACAAGTTTAAGTTTTTACTTCATTTTGCAAGCGTAGTCATAAGGTGTGCTGATCATTTTTAAGTCATTTAATGAGTAAAAATATTCCAGCTTGGTCCTGGAACCTGCCCCGAGTTAACATGACTGTGCTTTTCCCTTTTTCTCATACTAACTGTTTAGCTCTCAGGAATCTGTACAGTTACCACTTCTTTTTTTCTTAATGTAGTGATACTTGCATTTTCTGACTGTATAGAAAGTGGCCCTTCTTAAGTATAGGCTTTTGAAGGTACTAGAAAATTGATGCTGTGTGTGAAATATGAACACAGGCTGAGTGTGTCTCCCCTGCTTTTTATTTTAATTGACTGCAACCATATGGTCTCAAGATGTGATTGCAGAAGTCTCACAAGCTAGTTAATGTGATGCTGGGTTGCTACTTGAATGAACAGATTCCCCTACCCTCAAATGAAATTCCTACATGAAGTGTAATGGATGAGTCAGTCCAGAGTAGGTTTTTTCTCTCTTGAGTCAGTGCTAAGCTGAACAAGTAATCCAATGTTTTACTGTGGAAAAGAAATAGTATCTTCTGAGGAGGTGTACAAAGGAGCTAATTGTCCATTACATAACTGATACAGCTTAAAATCATAGAATCATAGAACAGTTAAGGTTGGAAAGGACCTTAAGATCATCCAGTTCCAACCCCCTACCATAGGCAGGGACTCCTCACACTAGACGATGTCACCCAAGGCTCCATCCAGCCTGGCCTTGAACATTGCCAGGGATGGAGCATTTGGATTTCTTTGGGCAACCTGTGCCAGTGCCTCACCACCCTCACAGGGAAGAACTTCTTCCTTATATCTAACCTGATATATTTGTTGGAAGAATATTTCTTGTCTTTGTAGAATATTTTCCCTACTTTTTTAGATCAACAAGATCTCTGAGGCAGAGGGAAGTCTGATTTCAGAGTGGCCGCATATGGCCCATTGCATCTTCAGTATGTAAGTGATGGAGATATGGACAGAAATTCCACATCTGTGAGGGTTATTAAATAATTATATGAAGTCACTAGTTCAACTGTGTAACTGTAGGGTTGATCTTAGGAAAAAAAACCAAGTACAGTTCTGAAATTGTGTTCTGTTTTATTCCTGTACTATTTCTTAATGTCTGATCCTTCTCATTTTTGATATAACTGAAATTTTCCCTGAATATGAAAATGCCACTAAAAGATCTGGAAAAGTTTGCTGTGCAGTATTTTTCTCAATGGTTAATATTTCAAGAACTTAGGAAATTACTTTTTAAACAAAAGAGTTCTCTAGCATCTTTTTAACAGTCTTGGTTAGAAAGATTGTTGCAAAACACAGTAGGGAACAGTCCACTGTAAGGTCAGTGTGACTCACCTCTGTTTAAACAACCTCATTATTATGTAGCAAGTTTCCGTTATTTTAAAATTAGGACTGTCACTAAACACAAGAATTTAAGGAAACTCCATATAAGACAAACAATAAAAACCCAGAGGTCATATTGGTCAACAAGTTTGCCTGATATCATTTTGAATCAAGGCTGTTTGGCTATTAAAAGTGACTAAAAGCTGCCACAAAATTGCAATAATCGTTAACCTAAAAGAGAAAGAACACTGTATGCAGAGTTAGAGCAAGCCAAAGACTGTGGGGATTGTATTTCAGAGTAAATGTAACTGAAGGTGAAGAACCTTCTGATAGTTTAAGAAAGGTGTTACCAATCGAAGCACAGTTCTTGGAATCCATGTTTGGAATACAGAAATGATAATTACCATTATCTTCCCAATTACAAAACTGTGGCTCTCCTGTATTTAATAAAGACATTCTACTGCTTAATGATTAGAATAGTTAGAATGCTTAATGGTTAGAATACCGTGAAATTATTTAGTGCTAATACTGTACCTATACTAAAATAAGAATTTGTGTGTTTTTAGAACCCAGATATGAGGTTCTGACATGCAAAACATGCCTGACATGCAAAACATGTTGAGCTCTGGGACAAATTGCAAATCAAAATTGAAGAGACCCAGGCTGTACTTCTGGCTTATACTTTACGGTTTCTGTTTCAAATTATTAATCTGGGAAATTGGAAGTTCACCTTGCTAACTGCAAAATACTGGTTTTCTCGTGGGATTTAAGAAGAAAACAGTAAACAGTCTTGTGCTAGTGCAAGTATCTGTTAACTTAGTTACAAGAACAGTAAATTCAGTATTCATAACGGGTTTGACTCAACTTGGAAATTTCAAGATCCTGTTGTTTCAAGCAGTGTTTGCCTTTTGTGGGGCTTTCATTTTGGCCTCTTTTTTTTTTGAGATTTTCTTAAAATAATCTCTACATGAGAATATATGTGGTGGAAGACATTTAAGAAGATGAGTTGGGTACCTGGGAACATACAAAAAGAGAAGAAATGAAGCCTAATGTCTTGCTGTCAGAATCCAAACTCTCTTCCTGCATTCGTAGGGCAGAGTGACAGAAACAACCATAACTAAGTTGTAAATACAAATGCAAAGCAGGCATAATTTTCACTAGTGGTTTGTTTTTTTTTTCTCAGTGGATTACAGGTCAGAGACCCCTCCTGTCTTCTCTGCACAGGCTCACTGATACAGCTTGGGAAACTCGGGTCAAGTTGGACAAGAAAATAAACAACTTTTGGGCTTCCTATTTTTTTGTTCAGACTTTCAGCACGTTGATTTGACTGCTTCAGCAGTGACTAGTGTTCGATAAATACTCTGCTGAGCAAATAGACACATAAATGTTGTCACAAGTAGTGATTTCATGCTGTAATAGAAGCAGAAATCCTAACTATAACTAGTTACTGTATTTAGCAAAGATACTTTATTATTTGTTTTCAGATGTTTCCATTTTCAGTGCTGTTTCCATTTTCAGTGCTGTTTCCTTCCTGTTGAATCACCAGGTGGGTCTTAGATGTGATTCATGAAACTTGGCATTCCAGGACATTCGTCTCAGTGCCACTTTTGTTTATTTTTTAGTAAATGTAATGAATAAATCCTGTCTGTATTTCAAAGGGACTCGGTTCTTCTGGGTCTGCTGTTGAAATGATGAGTGAAGCAAAGCAGCAGCAAAGTCCATGTCAACACAGTGAGATTGTGTATCCAATACCGTTCAGTCCTGGTGGGAAAGATTGGTCTTACAGAAGAAAAAAATGTGCCAGCTTCTGATGCAGCATCTTAGCTTTATCCTTGCAAACTGCTCTGCTCTGGGCAAGCAAACAGACCCTGCTGCTGTGTGAGGACCAGAGTGGTATTATTGTCCATGGGGACAACATCATTTGACTGTGAAAATCAGCAGTTCCACAGGAGGTTGCTCCAGTCACAGACAAGAGCAAGAGGTTTTTCAACCCTCTACTTTCCATAATTGTGCGGCAGGCTGTTCTGCTCAGGGTTGGTGCTTTGCTGGCAATTGAGACCTGAGGGCAGGCTGTTACTGACAGGGAAAGGAAGATACAGCAGTTCCACCTACACCTGGCTCTTATGCATACACATGTGAAAACACATGCTGTTTTTTCTCAGACTCATTCGGTGATGCCAGCTGAAGGGATCAGCTTGTTTGTACCAGGTAATTTGAATATTGAAAGTGTGTAATGAGGTGTTTTGATTACGTTGAGGCTAGGGCAGGTTGCATGGAGTACATTTCTCTTGCCAAGTGACACCTGCAGGGAAAGCTTTACTTTACATGCATCCTAGAAAGTTTTCAGAAGCTGCACTTTCCCTCTGCAGGTGATAACAGCATGGGAAGTGTCATTGAATGCTGTGGGCTGCATGTGTTTCCTACATGCTTGGAATCTCCCTGGAAAAAAACATAAAGCCGCATAACATAGTTCCCATCTAATTTCTGTTGTACATGACTGTAATTATCCTGAGGTCAAGGCAACAGCTGTTCTTTCTTTCCCTGTCTGTATATTGTTGTATAACACATAGTTGGATCTTAAAAATTGCTGCCATAAAACTGACTGCATTTGTTCCAGTGCTTTCGGCAGTTGTCATCAACTTGCTTCCAGAAAGCATTTTTATTTGTTTGATGGTTTTCCAGCATGAGTGAGAAGGTACCAGTTCTCAAGCAGGAGATGGCAAATGATTGTTTCTGGGATTTCTGTGATTACAGTTCTTTTTTCCTGGCAGAAGGCAAGACCACAGGCTCCTTAAGGTAGAACCAACATTTCACTTCTCCATATGCCTAGTTCTGATTCTGAGCTGGTCTGCTTTCAGGAGTGGTAGCTGAAAGTCTCTTAACAGAGCAAAATGCCAGTTTTTAGAATCTAAACATAGTAAATAGCTGAGTTGTCATGCCAGGAATAAGAAGTCTTGCCTTAGTTTGCTTCAGCAGCACCCTACTTTGAAAAGTCTTCTCCATTTATTGGAGTTCAGAAGTGACTTAACCCCTTTGCTTTCATCACAATTCAGATGCCATATCCTCCTATTCCCACATGCAACCTGACCATACAGAAAATCAGCAAACAGCAAGGTCCTAAAAGTACAGCATTACATTTCCCCAGGAGAAAGAAAAGATCATATTCTGGTTTTTATGTAGAAACTGTCTTACATCGTGTAGTCACAGAGGTGACTGAAAGGAAGATGCAGCAGATTTACTCTTTTGTGAAGTTAAAATAACCCAACAGACCACCATGTCAAACATCATCACATTCCCACATCAATGAAAGCAAAGAAACTAGTTGTCCTGTTTTCACTGCAGTTCCCTTCCATCAGGATTAAGAACCGAGTCACAGCTACCTGTGTAGTTTTTAATGGTGTTGCATATTGCAGCTTTATAGCCCCAACAGGTATTTCTACATCAGTATTTTTGGCAGGAAGGTATTAATTAGCTAGTCAATATAGGGAAAAGCTTCCTTTATTATGAACTTGTGATAAAATAGATCATATTACTTCTGTAGTCTAATGAGAAGAGTTTCTTTTAAATTCATGCCTAGAAATTGCACTCTGCTGTTACACACAAAGTTCCCCATCCCATTGTATACTGCCAGCATTACATAGCCAAGAGCTAAGTGTCTGCGTTTGCCTTTTTACTGTACACTAAACAGTGAAAAATGTTAGTCTGGATCTTTCTAGAGTACTGCCAGCATATATTCCATGCTGCTTTCCATAAGGAAATGAACATCCACACCTGGTTTAGTGCTTCTGGTGGATGGTATACTAGAATTACAGTATTTTTTCAAAGCATCCAAATGCTACAGTGGTTTAATGGGGCAGGAAGGTGGGATGAGGAGGCTCTCCTTGGGGAGAGAAAAAGTGGCAAATGTAGGAGAGATTCCCAGAAAAATTGCATTTTTAGGTGGTGGGATATAGACAAAATCAAATGAGTATTGAGATCTCCTTGACTGAAGTCAGCATTTGTTTCAAAGCCAGTTTCTTCAGCAGCTTGGTCTCAATAAAGAAGCCATCTGCATGAAGCTATGATTACATGGCTTCCTTCTCTTTGTAGGAAAAAAGTCTGCTACTGTCCCATGTCGTTTTTCACTGGGTAAAATATTTAGGCTGTGGTTGATTTCAACATGTCTGGTGAAAATGGTTAAGTTTGGTATTTGAGTGCCCTGGAAAAACTGGCAATGTGTTTCCTCTATGCATTAATATCTGTCCTATTTAAGAGGACACTTTTAGGGCTGTACAGTGGCAAACCTGGCTTTGGAGTTGGAAATTTGATAGTTCTTAGTGCTGCTGGAGAGACTAATTAGAAGGCAGTTTTCTGCATTTGAGCTAACCTTCAAAGTGCGACTTTCCTCACAGTATTTTCTGGCAATCAGCAACATATTTGTGCAATAAAAAAGTTCTCTAAGAAGCAGGTTTAGAGGAGTCAGCTAGCATAAGCTTACTTCCAGTATATTTGTGTATTAGTTTGGAATAAAGTCTAGAAGGAAGAGCAGCAATAATTAAAATCTTAACCTGTTCAGAGCCTGCAGAAAGGAGGGTTACCTACTCTCCTCATCGTAGAGTCAGGCATCTACATCTAACCTAGTTACCCAAAGCTGCATCTAATCCATATAGAAGTAGGCATCTCTGGGAGATGAGCTGTCAAATGTCATGTGAGTCGTTATCAGGAGACATTCATTTTGTTCATCCTGCCAGGTTAACAAGCTCTGGTTTTGCCCTGCAGCTGGGTTTTATTTTCCTGTTTGTTTGAAGGGCAATTTAAAAAAATGAAAACCTGTTGATGTGAAAAATGGAAAAAAAGTTTCCCTTGTGCTTGGGCAGTGCTTGGCACCCACAGATCATAAGCTATTAAAGTGGAAAAACAGTTCACTGTGTATGGGTGGGACTGGACAGGAAACATGGCTGAGTAAGCAGCAGGGAAAGAGATCAACCCAAGTTCATACAGTAGGCAACTTCCACATAAATCCTCCAGGTAAGATTCATGAGTAATTAAGGAACTATGTGATAACAGAGGATGAATTTATTAAATATTTGTGGTTTTAAGTATGCCTTAGTTACAACAATTTATTGTTTGCTTGATCGCTTTGCAGGGATTTTTCCCACCTAACTTTTCGCAGTGCAGGATTTTCAGCTTTTTCAGTCTTTCCCTTTCCCAGCATAGAAACATCCTGACTCTTCAGACTGATCCTACAAACTGGAAAAAGTGTATCTGCCAAATTGCAGTACAGGCACTATTTACTGCTCTCTTGTCAGATGGAGGACAGTAGTAACAGTGAAAAAGATGCACTGAAAGTCTCAGTACCACTATTGCTCTTATCAGTATGAATACAGAAATTAGTTGATGTGCCAAGTGATCTCTCACTTATTACACCAATTACGAGAGATGTGAATAATCTTTTTCCTTTCTCCCAATTCTAGCGCAGAACATCACAGTGGTTTCAAAGAAATGGACCTATGAATATCAACCACTACGCAAATAAGAAAAGTGCTGCAGAGAGCATGTTGGACATTGCCCTGCTGATGGCCAATGCATCCCAGCTGAAAGCCGTGATAGAGCAAGGACCTTCTTTTTCCTTCTACATCCCACTTATTATTCTTATCAGCCTGTCACTCACACTGCAAGTTATGGTGGGAGTACTCCTGATATTCCTTGGTATGTAGCAACAACAAAACCATTGACATGTATTTTTCTTATAGGATGCAACCTATAAGATGGTATGTAAAATGGTATATAGACTCCCTATTTATTCTTAAAGAGGTGTTATATTTGAAAGTCTTTATCTCATAACTGATTGAGGTATTTTCTTAAGACCTTAGAAATATTGCATCCAAAGGAGGAAGGGCAGCTTTATGTGGAATCTTCAGTTTTGATCAACTTCCTCATTTGCCCAGTTTATGAATATTTTTCTTTCCAGAAGGCCTGAGGAGGAAGGAAAATGATGAAATACTGTAAAAGAAACATTAATAAGCAGACAGAATCATGCAGCCTTCCCAGTTTCATAATACTGTTTCTGGCAAGACCTGTTACTTAATCCTGTTAATTATTATAAAGTAATATTTAAGAATATTTTGTGAACATGAGTAGCAATCTGGAACTGAAAATAGGTTGTCTTGAATTCTGCTTATCACTAGGGAAACTTTTCTACTTTCTACCAAAGAAATATGATGCATTACCTTTAACATATGCTTGAAATCATTTCAAGAGAATGAGTTCAAGCAGGAGTTGTGTTAGTGTGTGCTCTGGACACACTTAGAGAGACAGGTGTAGAATTAGTTCCCTGCTCCCTGCCCTCCCCACTCTCCGCTTTCAGACTTACTTGGTGAATGATAAACATTCACATTCAATATTCAATGCAACATCTTTGCTGTTCTCAAAAATAGAGGTTCCACTAGTTGGTATTAATAGGTACATGCCATAAGGCACTAGAACCAGTACTTATCACTAAAAATAAAGTATTTTAAATCAATATTCTAGTGGGAGGTATCCCTGCCCATGGCAAGGGGTTGGAACTGAATGAGCCTTAAGGTCCCTTCCAACCCAAACCATTCTGTGATTCTACGATTAATAGCACACATATGTCCTGCACCCTCTGCCTTATTCTGTAAGGCAGAATATTGATCTAAGTAGGTATAGAACCAGGCTCATTCCCGAAACAATGTCATCACTAAGTGAGCATGAATTATCCGAACTCTTCTGGAAATCTGAGATTTCTGTTTTGACCTTAAACAAGTCTTCAGTGGTTCTCTTTGCTATCTTATCCTACTGTGATGTTTTCCCCCATGCTTTTGCAAGGCAAAGTGCAAAAAGAACCCAGTAGCATTTTGCAAAGTTACTGGAAACCTGCAGTGTTCATTGGCAGCACCCAAACCTTAGACCATAACTTTGGAAAGTCGATCAAAGATACCTGTGGAATCGGAGGAAATGTTTAGGTTTCAGCATCAGTTGAACACCTAAATGACACCTTCACTGGTAGGAAACAGCTATGGGCCACTTCTTTTGCTAGTAATATATGGTCATTTCCTCTCATAACTTTTTTCAAATCTTTCCCATTAAATCAATGGGTACTGGATGGCAGATCTTAAGTCTACCATAAATGAAAAGCCCTGAAGATGGCAGCCAGAATTCACACATTTACTAAGTTATAGGTGCCACCTTTGGCATCTCTGCTAGTCTTTCAGCATTTTTTAGCACAACTGAAAAAACAACTTGGTGTTCAAGGAGGAAGTTCCTAGGAAACCAGGATACATAAGACTTATAATACTGATATGCAGCTGATGTAGCTTTTTTCTTTCTTACAAAAGAGACAGAATACAGCTGCCCATGCATTGGTAGGGTCAGTGCAAGAACAAAATCCAGGCTCACGGGAGATTACAGAAAGGGACTGGGAAAGGCGACCTGATGATACTAGGGATGTGTCATGGAGAGTCATGGAGAAATCAGCAATACACAAAAGTCAGTAGACCTCATCCCTGGCAGTGTTCAAGGACAGGCTGGACGGAACTTAGAGCAACCTGCTCTAGTGGAAGGTGTCCCTGCCTGTGGCAGGGGATTGGAACTGGATGAGCTTTAAGGTCCCTTCCAACCCAACCATCCCGTGATTCTATGATTCTATGTTTCTAGGTTGAAGGCATCTCCCTAGTGGTTGTTTCAGTTGAGCAGGCTTTGAGACTGTAAATAAGTTTCCTGCTTCTTGTTAGGCACTAATTTCTCAGTGTATATCGAGACATGGCTCTTTAATGCTTGCTTCTGCCAGACATTGCTGAAGTGGCTTCTATTCCTGTCATTTTTATCTTTGTCACACTGAGAGCAAAGAGTGTACCCAGCAGCCTCTACTCCAAAGCTGGGCTGAGGTAGAGATCACAGACCACTTAGCAAACAATGAGATGCATCTGGAGTTCAGCCTGTGATCTGCAGTCAGCAGCAGCTGGAGGTTCAGTGTACCAAGGGTGACAAAGCCCTATGCCATTGCAGCAATGCTGTCATGCAAAGGTCAGTAGTACTGAAGATAGGAAATAGGATATGAAGGTACAAAGATACAGGCATCATAGCAAGAATTTGCTTTTCACAGTGTGTATTTGGTAGTGTTGGCGTGCAGGAAGTTTGCCTTTCTGTCCAGCCACAAAATTCTGCCACTTACAAGCTGTCACAAGTACAAACAAAAGTCTGTGCAACCATCCAGTTTCTTTCCTTGAGACAGAGTTTTATCCCAGGAGTTACCAGTTCTTACTGCTCTCTGTGAGTGCTTAAGAGCTTTTCCCCCTTCAAAAGAGCCTTTCGCAAAAACAATTTGGAAAAATGTTCAGCAAACTTGTCTTTGAAAGTGATTTGGTAATCTTAACTTTTTGGGAAAAAAGCAAAGAATGTCTTGAAATAGTTTAAGTGGCATGAAATCATAGTAATCTAATCCCACTATAATAAAATACTTAAAGAATAACTGTTCTTAAGAACATTTTCACGAACACCCTCATCTTAAGCACTATAATCACTAACATAGGATGACTGCAATTCTACTTCAAAATTTAGAGCACTGCCTGAACTGACCAGCAATATTGTGTTCTCTGACCCTTACTTGGACAAAAGGACGGTTCTGAAAGTGTCATTTCTCCTTTGAGAATGATTTCTTCTAACTCACAGAATACGTTAGGCCATTATTACCTTTTCTTTTTTAAACCAACTGTCTGAAATGCATTTCTCCTATACTTTAGGAGTAATGATTCAATATTCATTTATTCTACACGACAGTCCGGGAGTCCTTCTGTGTATTATTGGGATACAAACATCCACATAGCTCCAGATACTTTACAGACATATATAAACTCATTTTCAGGGTTAAATACTGCTGAACTTAAATTATTTCATGCCTACAAAGGTAGTTCTCCCACATAGTGCTTTGCCTGGCTTGTGATGTTTGACTATAGAGGTTTAGCAAACAGGACCTGTACAGGTGCCTGGAATTCCTTGAAACCAAAACAGCATTAGACTTCCTAATTAGGGACCAAGTAAACCTGGCTTTTAATACTTCAGCATCATAAGTTTGTTTGCCACTACTTCTATATAACTGCTTCAACAAACAAGCAAGTCATTGTTCTGTGGTTAAGTTCTGCAGTGCTGAGAGGGTCACTGTGTTAAAAACCAAATAACAAAGTTGATCTCTGGCAGTAGGTTCTTAAGCTACACATCTGTGTCTGTGTATGTGCCTGTCAGAAAGAGCTCAAAGGTTTATCTTGCCATAAAAACTTGTCATGTATAAACTTTCTCTCACATGTCCTGTACATGCAGGCTCCAGGAAGAACTAGGAGTTTTAATAGGCAAAAACTATTCTCAAAACAAGCCCCAGAATTCATTGGCACTGATTCCACCAGCATCAAATTTAGCCGAAGGTCTGAGCTGCAGAGCCCTTAATGCAGGAAAGCAGAGACAGAGGAAAATCTTCTGTTTATGTATGATGCTAGGCAAGCACTCCAGACTGTCTTATACAGGCACATGCTTTACTGTATCATCAAGTCTATTATCAGTCCAGTGTAACTTATTTATATGTTTTCACAAGGCCTGGAATCAAAGCTTAAACTAAGTTAATACTATCTCCCTTGTGTGTTCCTCCCTCACTGCCATTAGCAGTTTGACTGCAAGAAACAGAAGAAAATGTTTACACAGCTGATGCTTTCCATAAAAAGGACTGCAGTTACACTGCTCTGTTTAGCAGATATAATGCCCTTGCTTTCTAAAAACAGAATCAATGCAAAAGCAGGGAGTACAGCTGGGGAAGAGCACCAGCACCAAAAAAAATAATTAGAGCACTGTTAGAGAGATTGGGCTTTCTGTGAAGAACCTGCAGGAAATTTAACTTCATTCTATCCGATCAGGACTTCAAGCTTTGTATATTCAAGACTGAAAAAGTTTTTAAATGCTTAAGGTCTGCAACAAAACTAGATTTCAGAAGATCAAGAACTCAGAACATTTCTAGTGATGTTTCTGTATCCGTTACTTCCCATGTGCATCCACAGAGATTATATGTTAATTACTGGGGGCTAATGGGCTCCTTGTGGTTAAAGATCTTCTGCTTAGCACTTTTACTGGCACTGCAGAATTTTACTTCCCTTTTAAGTATGACGGATGCAAATAGTGTAAGAGAAATTCTTGAACTGCATGAGTAGTGAAGACTTTTATTCTGTATTTTGAAATACATATAATTAAACATATAATACATATAACTAAAACTTTTTTTTCCCTTTATCTTTGAAGTAAAATATGACCTTAACAACCCTGCAAAACATGGAAAGCTGAATTTCCTCAACAACCTTGCAACTGGACTAGTATTCATTATAGTAGTTGTGAATATTTTTATCACTGCCTTTGGAGTGCAGAAGCCAGTTGCTGAGTCAGCATCAAGACAGTAAGTAAAAGGTGAGTATGATCTCTGTGCATCCTCAGGTAGTAAGGCATAGCATACAAGAATGCTTTGCATGCTAGGGTATAGCTTTAAAAATAGCCACCAACTTATCTATACAATTCTAGCCTTCACAGATAAAGGAGTTTACTTCTGACTGCTGCAAAAGCAGAAGCTATTAGGTACTGCTATGTAATTACAGTGTTTTTGTAAATGTAGAGTTCAGAAGTTGATGTCAGCATCTTATTTTGCCAGGGTTGCATGTGTCATGCATAGGAAGTGTAAAGGTTGTTCTCATTTAGCCACTCCTTTTCCTCATTGCTGACTAAGCCAAGAAGGGAAATAATATTGTTTTGCTTCCTCCAAATGCCTGTTCTTCTTTTATGAAAGCTTTGCAGTATACTGCATCCAGTCTGTTAGACTGAAGATTTAATCTTTATCCAAGTAATCAGGGCTATTAAGTCAAACATATAATACACATCATTGGAGCCTTTCAGTTCCTATGCAGATAGTGTGGCTTTTCGATCTCCCAAGCTACAGGACTTTTGCTCTGTGGGAGATTCAGCCCAAAATGATGTGCACTATTGCTTTACTTGATACATGTGGTCATTTAGAACAATACTGTTTGTTCTACCTGCATTTTAAAGTTTGGCATTTACTTATGCAGAAGAATAAATGTAGGAATTATGGGAATCAAAATGGGTATCTTCGTAGCATCATAGCTATGATGAACAATTTGTAGGCTTGTAGCCCAAGAAGCGCTATAGTTCAACATCTGCCTTTAAAATAGCACTGCTAAGTCTGTGTGTGCCAACATTGCCCTGGCTCTTTATCTTCCAAATATCCAATATTTCAGAAGACCTGCTGAAGAAGGAATTACTTGACTTTCTTGGCAAGCCATGGTACACTGGCTACTAGGCTGACAGCCCATACGTGTAACATTATTAGTTTGAGTTAACTTCTAAATGAAAGCCTTTCTCCATGAAAAAGAAGGTACAAGGCCTTTAAACAGGGCCCAAATCTGAAGATGAATGATGCAACACAAATCTGTGCAAGAATTGAAACCAGGTCAAAATTTATCATGACTCTGAACAGTATGTGGGCAAATCAGTGCAAAAAATTACTAGAAAGTTGAAGAATGAAATTCATTTATTCTGGGGTGAAGGTGGAATTGTCTGCTTTAACCAAAATCTGTGGAATTCTGGCATTGAAACAAGATTGCTTTATTGTGTTTTCTGGCCATAGTCTCTACAAATGAACTTTTAAATATTTAATTTTAGCAGCAAAGAGCACACAGATTATCTCAGATATGTTCACAATTGTATCTGGAACATACATCTCAATAGTACACATTAAAACAATACTGAAACACTAACCTCAAAATTGCACTGGCAAAGCCAAGAGAACTGAATGAAAGGGTATTGAAATTGGAGCTGTCTTCACAGGAAAAACATGCATAATAGCCAGGAACAGAGGCAGAGACAAGAATCTGAAATAGGCATCGAGAAATTCAAATCATGGACAAGGTGAAATACCAGAATCCCAGTGTATCTCTTTTTGATACAGTGAAAGAAAAACTTATGAGGGAAGAGAGGAGAAGCAGATTTTGCTTATCATACTGGTGTATGCTGGGTGGAGAGGAACACGAGTTGACAGTCCAACCCAGAGCCAGTTAGTGCCTTAATATAATGGTATACTTAGAAGTCAGCCAAAATGCAGGAGGTAGGTGTGACACACCTTGCCTTACCAGGATACTGGATGCATGAGCTCACCCACAGTTCATCTGCTGTTTCTCTATTAGTACCGCATTCTCTAATGAGGTGCCTTACTGATTCTCCCCAGTACCAGTGCCAGCTCTGCTCCCTTTTTGATCTCTTGCTGTATTTCTGTAAAGCACACCTCAATACCAAAGCGCTTTGAAGAACCCTGCAGCTGTAACCGAGGTTGCAGGACACCTATTTTGTGTGTTACAATCCAGGCTCCAGACAACATTAACATGCCAGGCTGACTTCTGAACATTTCTGTTAAAGAGCATTAGCTCTTTAAACATGAGAAGTGTATCCCCCTGCAAATTTCTCCCACCCATCCATGGACTTTGTCTACTTTCCCCTAACTTCACACACGTATGCGGCTAAGTCTTATGGAAACATCAGTGGTTTTATGCAATATCTTACTGCTTACCTGGCACCATCTGGCAAGAAGAGGCTCTTCACAGCATTTGTGTTGGCATTTCTCCTCTACTGTTCCTTCTGTTTTCCATAAACTGTCAACTCCAAGGGTTTTGTGGCTTAATTATAACTAGGATTGTGGAATCTTTAGTTACAAAGCTAGGTCTTACATGAGAAACCAGTTCACATGTAACTGAGATCATCATGACAGCATAAACCGCAGTTCTGCCTAGAAGATGGTAATAGCTCATACAGCTCTATATCATGTATTGCATATAGCTGTGCACAGCTAGGGTATTTGTTCACACACATGGACCTGATTGGTATCTACTGCTGAAATTGGTTTAATTAACTTGCAGTGCCTCAGTAAAGGAGAACCAGTAGCTGGTTTGTGTAACCTCAGGTAGAGACAAGACCAAAGGATGCTTAAAACAAGTTTACATCTGTATGAAACCAGCAGCTGTGTGATCCTGCCTTCATGCTTCTCACACAGGCAGCTTCCAAATAAAATGGCCAGATGTTGTGCTGGGACCTTATCTTTTTGCTCCATATTTGTTGAATGTGGTAGTTCTTTATTGCTTTGGAACATTACATCTGTTGTTCACACATTTGTACTTACTGCTCTAGCTAAAAACACTTGGTCACCTTAATGCAACTTGAAAAATAAGTCTTTTTTCTGTCCACAATCTCCTCAAAGCCCTGAGAGAAGTGTGGCCAGCATTTTCTGGCTTTACCTTTACTATTATATATACTTCAAAAAAAAACCACCTTCATTTCCCCTTTAAGGCAAATTTGTCATTTACTATAATTCCTGTATCACTAACATCTCAATATCTTTGTTTTGTGTTTCAGAGACCTGAAGCATTCATTCTAGATGCTATTTGCACTTGAGCCACTAACACTTGGACATGACGGGGAGGTGAGGGAAATACTCTGAAGAAGCTGGACGCACGGAGCAGCTTTCTCTAGTCTCCAACAAGCAGCATATTTGTGTACCTGGAATTTTCCCATGTGTTAATATTTAAACTGTTCAGCATCTAGGGAAAGGTTGATTTCGACTCAAGGACATTGGTTTTCTGAAATACTGGCATTTCCATTTCTGCAGAAACTAACTGATTTTCAGAAAGCTCATCAAAGAAGGTATTATCAATTGGTGGCACTTCACAGGACTTCCCATTCTCCATGCCTTTTGTTTTTGTGGCAAGTTGTCACTTCCTTTGGTTCTGGTGTGATCATATTGTCCTTTATTTCACTTGCTTGGCACCAAAACAATGTGCTCCATAGCACAACAGTGGTCTTCCTTTGCAGTGTGCAGAGATAGCTGTGCCTTGTTTTCTTTTCTCTCCTCTCTAGCTAAAGCAAAGGTGAGACAAACAGAAGCTGTAGGCCATCTTTTATCTAGTTTTGGTCACGGGCGCTCATTTGTCCTGCTTCTTCATTTCTGGACCTCACTTAAAATTTCCTCTCATTTGTGCACAGACACAAATAACTGCTAATAGTTTCTTGCTGTTTACTGCTGCACTCCGTATTCTGTGTATTATATATGTTTCTGGAAACCCTGTTCAAGCACTGCCTTTTCTAGGCCCAGCCGGAAAACCATTTGGAAAACCGGGGAACACAGGGTGAACTTTACCTGCCAAACTGGTAGCGAGCGCCTTTCAGCAATTCAAGTAGCAAACTGAAAGAAGTTTATGCCTCTGTAACTTACTTTTCCCTCTTCTCTTCCCAAGATTGATTGCTGTAGTTGCTCTTATGTGTTTATGGCTAAAAGCTTAACTAATGTCTTAATTTTTATTTTTAAATATATTTAGAGAGATATAAATATCTTTTAGGTTCTTACCTGCTGGCTCAGGGACTGGCACTTTTTCTAAATACACTATTGCTATAATGGTGTAAGTTACAGAGATTTCTGTAACAAAAAGCATTTCAGTCATTTTATTTCTGAGGTATCACACCTGCAATCACAAAAATCCTAGTTTTCTAGATTGTGCTAACTTGTACATGCAGACTTGTACTAATACTTTTCCTTACTGTTAATTTTTAAATGCTCCCTTGCACATAGTAAGAGCAGCTTGACCTCCATGTGTCTCATCTCATTTACGATTTTTATTGATCACGTTTCTCTTTTGTTATGTCTCAAGGCCTATTGGTGCACCGTATCTGCATTTACACCTTCTGTAAAAGTTACTAACAGAAAACAAATCTCAGAAACTTGTGTGATTAATAATGGAACAGAAACTCTTTTTTATTTTTTAATTTGTTTTTTGATGCTTCATTTCCAACTTGACATGTATTTAACCAGTATCCAGTAAGCAACGGTTTTAATGGTGTGTGTTGGACTAAGTGAAACGCAGCCCAGAACAAGTTCTTAAGGAGGTACTCGGGACAATTTTCCATATTAATTTTTAAAAACCAGCAAACTGCTGAAGGAGTATGTATGAACTCATACACATCTGTGCTATCACACTTCTGGTGCTGTAGTGTAGTCCGTCAGACTGGCCAAATACCTGTGCTGAAAGCCTTAGAAACCTTTCTTTTGGAGAGCAGAGGTGATGTAGGCAGAGCCCTTCCAAGCATGGAATTATTTTATCTGTGCCTTACCACTGGCAGTAATTTCAATAAGATTATTGACTGTACCAGCTTTGTTACCTTGCATCGGAATATTTGCCTGTCAGTATATCTGATTCAGTCTGGAGAGGCTCTCTGGAGGCCTCTCTTCTCTACAGGAAATGTTCTGCCTAAGCTAGACGTCTGAAGTAGTTGCTTTGTGTTTTCCCAAATACATAATCTGTCCAAAGGATAGTTACTTTTAACTTAGATATGAATATTAGATTTCATTGCCAGATTTGCATCTTTCTGGTTTTTTAAGCAAGACAAAAATAGGAAGAACTGTGATTGTGGCTAATCCTCTCACTTTTTTGACTTGTCCTTACTACCCTAAAGGCAGATGCAAACAGATGCCCCGGCTCTACTGATGTTTACTGTCTTTATACTTGGTGATTTGGCCTAATTTTGAATGTAGCTTTCATATTTGTCTTGCACTGAAACACGTGAAAGCAGTCAGAGGGTGGTGGAGTACAGACATAACAGGTCATTTCACATTTTATTTCCCTCTTTATTGGACCATAATTTTTCAGGTCACTCAAGTGAACAAGCTGTTAGAGTAGATTTCTCCTGGAAAATATAGCTGTTCTTATATCATCTTTGCTGCTAAACTGTTGTCCGAGAAAAACTACTAAGGCTTGTATATCCCATCTCCCAGTGGCTTGTGGAACTAACTGGATACAGAGCAGTAGGGCAGGGAACAAGCACCACAAAATGACTTGTCAACTGCATACTCCAGTGGATTTTGCAAGACAATCCCCTTCCTCCTGAAGAAAAAATACTTCAAACTTGGACATGGTCTGGGGGGCAAAAGCTGGATGTGGACGTCTGCATTAAGGGGGTAGGTGTCTGTTCACTTGAGGTCTACCAGAGCCAGGCTCAGAACAGCAACAAAAAGCCTGCTATGAATCCTGCCTCCTGAGCTCAGTGTGACTGAAGCATCACAACAGAGATACTTGCAGCTTCAAAGAGCCTGGTCTCTTTGCTTCTAAACACAGAAAAACCTGATCTGCACCTGACTACAAGACTCTACTGGGCAACAGCAGTATTCAACTTGCAACTGGATGTTTTTTTAAATAAAAAGGATGCTGGTTTATTACCATCTCTTTTATTGTGATTAAGATTTGCAAAACATCTTCAGACATGCGATCTGTACTTTCAGTCTCTGAAGCTCTCACAGGTCATGTATTTTTTAGCAGATAAAAGCATCTGCAAGTTGGTTTCAAGTATAAATAATTTAATCACATGATTATTATTCTTTCAAGGCAGGTGCTTGTTTAAAATCCTAGTGAGTATCTCCTAGGGGTGGCAAACAGCTGCACCAGTTTAACTAGTTCTTTGGTTTGCTGTGCTGCTGCAGAGTTCTTAGTTGTAGGCAGCCATTTCACTTACAAAGAGGTCATCAGTAATGAAGCGAGAGGAGCTTTTACAGGCTGTCTCAGGAAATGGTTCATGCCAGGTCACCCGTTTACTCCTGTTTCATAAGCTGCTGAGCAGAGTAAGCATTACACAGACTGCTCTGGTTATTCTCGTTAGTCCCTTCAGCATCTAGGACTGCTTGGGTTGGAATTCTCCATGTAGCTGTGCTTACTGGAGCAGGTGACCAACAACTGTATGTACTGGAACTGACTTTTAAGTGCTTGTCTTCTAAACCGGGTCACTGGTGAAGCTTATTCTGCAGCTGAGCATTACATGAAATGGGCTTAACCAGAAAGCATAATCATGGAATCACAGAATGGTTTGGGTTGGAAGGGACCTTAAAGCTCATCACATTGTATCCTTGTTCATTCAAATATTTACAAAGGAGCTATCAGAAACAAGTGACAGAATCCAAATGCTAAGTTCTGCTTATTTCCTAGTTTACCAAAACTGTTGCCATTATAAGCTGTATCTGATTCAGGAAATGCTACACATGGTACCAATTTATGCACCATTTTACAGTTTGTTTTCAAACTCCAAGCCAGGCAAAAGCTGATCTTTGTTCTACTGTATAATTTTGTCAAACCACAGGCTCTACTGAAAGTGCATTTACTGACTGCCCGTTAGTGAGAACCAGGGCAACTTAGAAGATAATATATTTTCATACATGTAACATATCTTTGATAACCTGCACGTTTAAACACACCACTCCTTGAAAATAAATCATCAAATCTCCATAAGGTTAGAGGAAGCATATGGCATATAGAAGCACTGAGACTGAAAAGAAAGAGGCTCTCCTCCTTAGCTGTTTGCACACAAGAAAAAGCCACATTGCTTCTAAATGACAGTAGTTTGCTTTGAAAGAAATTGTTTGCATATTATATGCATAACAGGAATACCCAAATGTGAGGGCTGGAACCCACCCTCAAACCCTACACTGCCATTAAGAAACTAAAATCTAAACCAAGAACTTCTGAATACCCCAGCAGTTCTGCCAGGCTGCCTGGAGGGAAGTGATCGGGCAGAGCAGCAGGAGCCCTCTTTAGTTCTTAAGACAACCCATTTGATATTACCACTGTTCAACCAAGAATCAGGAAATGATGCTGCAAAAGAGTAGCTTAGACAGCACATTTCCCTTAGATTAAGTCCGGAAACAAGTGGTGCCCCAGATAGCACCAGATGGTAGCTCCTTGTAAATTACTTTCCAGTAGAAAGGAACACGGCTAACATCACTTACATACACACAGATCTGAAGATCTTAAAATGAAGTTCACACATCGTAAAGGCTACACCTTCGATATGTTCAGATTCAGGTTTTGCCCCAAGGAATTACCCAGAGGACAGTGAGTGTCTTGGACAAAACCTCCCCCAGCTAAATGAGATGATATTCTGCTTGTGAAATAACGTTTCAGCACTTCATTTTGATTTTAGAAGCTTTCACATACAACAGCACAAGGCACCATGGTCCAAAGTCTTGAGTAGGCACACTCCATCTCACGACTACTACTCAGGTCAAGCTAACTACCCATTTGGAAGCATGCAAGAAGAGAAGAAACTTTGCTGTGTCCCAAATTCCCAGTGCTTTATCTCTGACAGCTGCACGTCTGAGGAACAGGCTGTCTTTCTCCCCTGGGAAAAGGAGAGGTCCCTGCTTTACAGCTGGAATAGATAAGGAGCAGGAGAGGAGCCAAGCTCAGCTCCTTGATGGGAGGACTCCATTCACCCTAGTGTCATGTAAGGGTTTTGCTGCAGCTCTTCAATGTTTGCAGGTGATCAGCAGTGCTGGAGCAGAGTCAAAACCTAAGACAAGCCATTACTAGAGCAGGAAATAAAATAACTGACAGAAAACATCTGAGGAAGACATAGCCAACTGCAGACACAGCAGGCTCCTAGAGCTGAGTTATCACCAGAGGCTAGGTTCAGCCCAAGATGCTGCAGGGCGATGTGTCAGCTGTACCCAGCGTTTTACCCTTATCCCCAACATCATTTATTCACATCCTGACATGGGAACACACCCAACAGCCATGGGAGGGCAGAGAGGGCAGGAGCACAGGTAGAGGGCTCTTGGCTGTGTCAGGGAGCACACACTGGCCATGGTAATGGAACACTGACATGGAAAACATGCATGGTAACAAAAGCAAAAAGACTGACATGAAAAAATGTGTTTAAAGGCTTCTTCTGCAAGGAGAAATTTCACTTTTTCATAGTAATTGAATTGTTTACTCTGTATTGAATGCACACACTCATAGAACCATAGTATCCCAGACTGGTTTGTGTTGGAAGTGACCTTAAAACTTATCCAGTTCCAACCCCCTGCCATGGGCAGGGACACCTTCCACTAGAGCAGCTTGCTCCGAGCCCCTGTGTCCAACCTGGCCTTGAGCAATGCCAGGGATGGGGCAGCCACAGCTTCTCTGGGCACCCTGTTCTAATGAACACGTCATCCTCAGCCCCACCATTCTAATGGCCCTTGGCTGTGCCCAAGGGAGCCTTACCTGCGTGTCACGGCAGGACACTTTGTGATAAATAGTGGCAGACACACAATACAATCCTTTCACTAATAATATCTCACTGATTATTTGCCAGCCTCCTAAGTGGTGGTGACAAAAATTCCCTTCCCTGCTATTGGAGGCAATGGATGATTTTGAACTCACTTTCCCCCTCCTGTTTATTGATGTGAAAGTCTGGTTTCCCCCCCTTGGATTATTTCATAACGACAACTGTTCAATCACCTGGCTGCCTTCCCAAGGAGAACACCACAGCTCCCCAGCTGGGCACAGAGCCTTTCCAATGCCATCTCATCCACCAACCTGGGCTTTGTCAGAAATGGACACAGCAGAAACTCTGATTCTCTTTTCTTCCAGCCTCATTCACGATGCTCTCTGCTTCTTCATTTTCCAATCTTCCAGCTCAGAGGCAGCCCCAACCCACTTTTTATGTACAGTTTTAAATGTGTTGGGAGGTGAGTGTTAAACCTGGCACCATGGTAGCAGTGCCACACCAGGACTCCTGAAACATTGCCAACCATTCTCACTGTGCCAAAAATATTTGAGGATACACTGGTTTCATCACCACCCAATATTCCCCCAGTTTTCTGGCACTAAGGATGAAAACAATTTAAGCCATTGGACCTGAAATAGGATTCATTTTCATCTATGTCAGAAAATACGATTCATCAGGCACATCAGGAAGAGCACTGCTCAGGGAAGAAATGACTGCATTTCCTGTGCTCTTCCATCCCTCTCCATTGCTCGTGGAGATTCGAATTCTGGGAATGTGACTTCTTCACAAATCAAACTGTATGAAGTGCATGAAAAGGGGCAGTGCAAGGGCAAGCCAAGACAAGTCTGTGTGGATCAGGGATCTCCTTCACATTCTGTAAAAGCTCTTTTTAATCCACGCTGATAAATAAACAGGTTTGAAAGCCCCACATCCCACAGTCATACTGGTTGGTCTCATCACAAGAGTTTGAAAGGACCACAGTTCTCAAATAGAGATGCCAGCATCTTTAAACCTGATGTCTCTTAGTATTTTGTTTAATGTGTGCGTTCCCTTCATTTGCAGAGACAGGGTGTGATGGAAGAATGAGTCTTCTTGTTCATGTTTCCAGAGTCAGGACCAGCCTATACGCATCCAGGGCTGAATTTCATCCAGCTCTGAATGAGGAGTTTCCTTCCTACTTGTTTTCTCAATGACTCAGTGCTAGTCCAGACAAGTTCCACTTGTGCTCCACAGTGCTCCCTGCCTGGGAATACCCTGACAGAAGATGCCTTTACAACTCTTCCATAGAAAACTGCTATCTAAATTACTACTACTACTATTATTATTATTATCATCATTATCACTATCATTATTATTAATAATTTCTGCTTTGAATTGGTTCCTACCTGCTGTAAACTTTCCTTCCAGCTCCCGGCAGGATGAATTTCCTCCAGAGCCATGAAAAGCAGCAGTGATGAATCAGGGTGATTCTGAGCCAGCTCCAACGTGTGGGATCTCAGTGTGAAGGGTGAGCCTCTACTCACCTCCAGAGGCTCTGACTGCACCTTGCTGCTTAACCATAAACCACGCAAAACTAAAGCAAAGCAGTATGATGGTGTGCCATTTAAGGGTGAGAGAAAAGGCTCCTGTACTTAGAAACCTTCCAGATGAGAGAGTCAGGAGCAGGTCCAGCTCCATGCTTGCAGCAATGGGAAAAAGCAGGGCCCTCAATCCACCAGGACATGGGTGGTTTCTGTAAGGAGTGAGGCAGGGACCCAAAGCTACCACTGGCATATGACAGTGCCCATGGGGGTCTGTATCACATCGAGAGGCATCCAGCACAGCCTCTTGACTGGTCAGTGCTCATCTGTGCACAACGGGTCCAGTTTTCCATTTGAAAGCAGTGATGTATTCTGGATTTCCCTCTCCTGGTGTGCAGGAAGAAGCATGAGTGGAGCTGTTGCAGCAAGGCAGCCTGCCTGCCTTGTGCCACACTTGTGTCCCCTGTGCAGCACTCCATGCACCAGCCCTCTGTGCCCTCCTCCTCCACCATTCCATGATTCTATATTTTGCTGCTGAAAAGACAGGACTACATGTAAGTTGTGCCATGAAGATACATCCCGACAGTTACTTACTTAGGTGCTGTGGTGCTCCAGCTGCTGGCATCTGACTTCCCCTGTCACCAGTTCATGAAGCACAGATCGGGTCTGACAGGTTTTTCTTTACTAGGCACAATGTTATTAAAGATTTACCAACAGCAACATAGCAGAAAGCTTCTCCTCGTGACTGCAGCGCATGGTAGCGTACACTCCAAAATAGAAAGGGTAGGTCAGGATTCACCTGAAATGCTCTTTTCTGCCAAAAAAGCTACACTGAATTAAACAGAGCGATAATGCTGCAGACCTCTCTCATCTCCTGCCACTGGTTTCTTTTGCATTTGGTGTTAATAATGTCCCTATGAACTGGATGAGTTGAAGCTATTATGAAAATTACCCTCTCCCCGAAATCCTGGTTTTGTAGCTTAATCAAGCTGGTTTTCCATCCACAACTAAATTTGAATAAAAGATTTCCAATCTTGGTGGCATCTAATGAATTTCACTTACAACTCCATCAACAAGGCCACATCTTTGGTCTTAACAACACACAGTGTTTCAGTGTTCACCATATCCCCAGTCACTGCGTTAGGATTAAATCACCACAGAACTGTCCTGTAGCCACTAGAGCATAGAGCACAGGCCACATGGAATGGGAACAAATGGCAAACTATTGATGCATGTGTTGTATGGGAACAACAGGGATTTCTTTGTGAGAGTTAACACCATTAAGGCCTAAAACGCTTGACACTGAATAAAATGTTTGTCATTTTGAAATACATCCTGATGAAATACCTGAAACTGCTGTATGTTGGAAATGGAGAAGAGAAGCTGCATGGAGACCTCAGAGCAGCTTCCAGTGTCTGAAGGGGGCTACAAGGATGCTGGGGAGGGA
>JANHGB010013271.1:0-29769 GCA_026283785.1 Coracopsis vasa
TAACTTTGCGTTTGCACAATCTAGCTGTTGTATAGTCTCTGTTCCTTTCTGTTTCAAAAGAGTCATAGTTCAACTGGAAAATCACATGATTCATGTATATATGTATTCAAAGGCTTGACAGGAGAAAATTATTGGTTTATCCTAGTAAAGGCAATAAAAAACTTAGGGAAGAAACATTGTCCAGAAAGGCAAGTCAAAAGTGTTACATTTACTTAATGAACAAATACATTCACTATGCAAATACAGTTAGTTTTCCAAAGGAATATACTAAAACATGGATTAAAACAATGGAATATATTAAAAAATTCTGTAGAACAAAAAATGTGTATAGAAGCTTAGAGTAGAATTTTTTAGATTTAGAAGACAGATAAATTCAAGTCTAATATCTTTAATATATTCATTATGTTAAAGGGTTAAGAAATCATAAAGAATGGCTTTATGGGTCCTGGGGCAAAATTCTTAATGGCTTTTGACAGCACTCAGGCCATGATGGTATGGGATTTATCTGAAGGAGAAAGCTTTTTTGCAGACATTCAATGAGTTGTCTTGCCCATTTTTAAGTGAATACTGACGTGTATTGTATCATTCGTTTTACTCCATAGGAACAAAGGTTATGTGTCAGTGTCCCTCATAATCTTGTCATAGGCAATTCTTCATGAACAGACACTTTTTAGCTCTTGTCCTTTAGCCGTGAAGAATCTTAAAAATGTAGGGCACATTTTTAGCAAAGCTGATGAGATTTTTGTAGATCATACACTGAAGATCCTACCTACTGGATGAGAGAAGGAACAATAGAAAGAAGTAGACTCAAGGCACAAATTCAGAGTAAGGACAGTTCTCCCTCCATCCTTTCCAAGCTAATACAAAATAAAAAGGAGAGTTGGAGTTTGAAGCATGGGGGTACCACGTTATGCCCCTCTGAGCATCCGCTTCCTCATTCAGCCTCTCTTCCAAATTTCAAGGTACTCATGGCAAATGAACAAAAAAAAGATTAGTATCCAGACTGATTTGCTAAGCTGGGTTCATCCTGAGCGCACAACGCAATCACATGGATTTAGGTTTGGAGCTGGCGTCTGTCTGGAGGCACAACTTTGCATAAGCCAGCGTAGACACACCGTAACTCAGGAAAGAGAATAAATCTCTGAAGCCCTGCTTAGAAAAAACACGGAGGTATTTGTGTAACTGTGTGGGTGTCAGCCTAACCGGATCACAAAGTCCTCCTGCGTCTCACTACAGATAGGATCCAGCAGGGTCACTGGGTTGTGCTTTACCTGACAACTTTAGTGGGGTCCCAGCTGGTGGTGAGGCCAACCTCATGCCTGAGGACAGCAGTGTGGGGTTTGGGAATGCTCCATACGTTTTGTTCTAGGCTGAGAATTCATGAGAGGGCCTCTGTGCTGCTATGAGTGAGCCAAATACAGCTGAATAATGTGCATTTACCACAGTATTGTGCGTGTTTGCCAGTATAGCGTGGGCAAATCCCATTTGCAGGCAGGCTAGCAGACTAAAGGCAGCTGATTACATACAAGTCAGGGGATCTGCTGGGAGAAAGGATACCCTGGGATAAAATTCCCCTTGTGTTAATCACTGCAGATCAACACTGCTTCTGGGAAACAAAGGGTTTGGGTGAGGCATTTTTACAGACATCATGAAGATCATGTGTATGCATTTAAACAAAAATAGCAGCAGAGTCAGCTATTCCTTACAAACAGCTCAGGTTCAGCAGGAGTCCACAGGAGAGCACAAATGTGTGTATATTCAGGTGAAAGTATGAAAAACCCCTTGTTTTCTTTGGAGGCAAATAGAAAAGTCTTCAAACCCAAGTCACGTAAACAACAAAATTGTCTCAGAACTACCACTGTATAATGCCAATAAAATCCATACATTTCAATTGAAGGCAATGTTTTAGTTTGTTTCTGCAATATTGCTTTAAGGGATTATTGTGTTTTTTCCCAATATATTGGCACTCCTTAACTTTGGACTCGGTTTCTCTCCTCTGTGAAAATGGCTGAGACAAACTAAAACCGAACAAGACAGCACCTATGGCATGGGGGGTGGAATTCTGCTATTTGGAAGCAAAGGCACCAGACGGCCGAAAGGCCAAGGTGAGCGCACAGGAAGGCAATAAGAGTCACACCGTGTAGTATGGGGTTTGTCCCACAGAGAACAGAGGATGAACGTAAGCAACAATTTTTCATTGAAAGAGCTGGAAAGGAAACAGAGTGAAGGATTTAGACATTGTGGAAAGAAGATGAAAGAGTGAACAAGAGAAGTACAATGTATAGTCTGAAACATCATGGTTTGGCTTACATGAAGAAATACTTCCCTGTAAATTCTTTTCAAAGTCAGAATGATGTATCAGCTGTAGCCCAGACAGCCTGAGCTCATGGTCTGTGTACACAGAGAGGTCTCCCAAGACTGCAGGATGGGGTAGGGACCAGTAATAAATAGATCTTCATCACGTTTCCAGAACACCTCAGCCCAGTCCATTTGTAATAACGTGGTTACAAAGGATGGGGCAAAATCTAAAAATCCATCTCACGGACCTAAGACCAGCTGCTTCCTCTCCTTGTTTAAAATAGAAATGAGGCCAGTCTTGCAGGCAAAATTCCTATTTACCGTTCAAAAGTGTTGCGTGCAAGCTTTGGGCTGCGTTCGAGTGTTGTGTTCATAACAGACTTCCTCATTATTTCTTTAAAATTAATGGCGAGCCATAAGAGACTTAGTTCAAAACTGCATCTTAAGATATTTTTTGTACCTTTATTAAAAACTTCTGAAGATCTCCCTTTTTCAGTTAGAGATAGTGAACATTTCCCTGTTCAACTTGACCAGAAGCCACCAAGACTAGCTTTTCACAGGACGTTTCAGGTGGGAACTGGCCGTTTGAGCTAAAATGCAGATGAGTGGAAAACTGAAGTGCATGGATAAAGAGAGCTTCGAGGGCCACCAAGCAGAAGGGAACAAGAGAAGGATGTGCAGTCAGCACTTCTCAGGTGGAGCCCTCAGCCAGTGTTGATGACTTTCACGTTAATGACAGCAGAGATCAAGGAATAATCAGCTGGTATTTTCTAAATATGCTTCAGTGAGATCAGCTGAAATAAGCTTTATGTAAAGTGAGCAAGTAGGCCCCAAATATCCTAGCAACTGTGATGGACATTAAATGTGAAATGCAGTGGCTTTAAAAATCCTGAATGAGCTTTTACAGCCTCCTCTCACAAGGTTAGCTTTTGTAAACTGCTGCAAAGCAGAGGACAGCGATCTTCCCACAGCAGATGATTTTCACCCACAATTAAATGCAGGTGCAGACCTACTAATTATGTGGTTATCAGTCTAAAAATGGTAAAGATGCAGGCATAATTATTTGTATCCATAGCTTTGCATCCACTGAAGGTCACATAAAGCATATGCCTGAAACTCAGGTCATCAGCTGATGTTAGATATGGATGCTTACCCCCACTAAAAGCCGTGTCTGAAAATTCATGCTACCCACCCTGAAAAATAAGATAAAATGCAGAAGAAGTATGTGTCTGTATCTATCAATCTATCTCTAACTTCACTGCAAAGTGTTGCTTCCCAGGCCTACACATTTTTCTTAGGGGTAAAACACCATTTCAGAAAATAAATATGACCAGTCAGACATTCCAGTTTTGACCTTTTGCTATCAGAAGGGAGGAAGAATTACTGTTGCTTTAAGCTTATTTATGCAATTCAATTATTGACTGTGAGTAGTTGGTCAGGAGTCATTTGTGGTCAGGCTCACATTTTTATCCTTAATCAGAAAGAGAGGTTTGTATTAAAATCATTCTTGGGGAATGGACTCAAGAGTACAGGCTCGTATAGGTGTGATCCTGCAGACAAATGGGGCCAAAACATTAGCAAGCCAAATGCTTGGCTTAAAACTTCACAAAGTTTGCCTGAAAAGGGCAATGACCATTTCTTTTAACTCTATGAAAAGAAAAGAGCAGCTCTCCCCAGCCCAGAGGGTGGAAGTGGCCTTTCAGCCATCCACCCGACGGGTAAACAAGAACAGAGAGAAGGAAAAGAAAGCATTAGCAGCCAGAGTGTGCATGATTTATGTTTTGTTAAGCTCAGTTAAGTCCCTGGCCAGCACTAGCTCATACCATGTCCATTCACACGGGTGTAGACCTCACTGTTTACTCTTGGTTTCAATGAAAATGAAGTGCTTACTTTACCAGAATATGCATAAAGCAAATAAAAGAGTCTTCCACTGTAGCCTTGGAAAAGCAGTGGAGTAAGAAGTGGTGATATGCAAAACCTGGCCAAGGAGCTGTGGGCTCTGTCAGTACATAGGTCATTTTATTCCTTCTTATTTACTTATATTTGGACTGTAGCAAAATCAAGTTTGGTCTATTGAAAAAGAGCCTACTGACATCTTTTGCCTTTGTGAGTTCAGTTCACTCACTAGAGTGGGGCAGCGTATTGTTTGCTTTTACCACTAAAGGATTCCAGTGTGCAAAGATCATTATCCAACTGCTGCCTGGAGCGGCTGCACAAATCATTCATCCCTGATACATATTTACAGCAATCACCTCAAGTTTTTTTCAGTGTTGCATAGAAATGCACATGTAACACCATAGTCGTAGTGTGTTCAAACCGGAGCAGTGCTCTTAGAACACGAGTCTCATACCAGATCTGTGATCACACGTGGTTATGGGGAACCAAAACATGGTGCATTCAAAGGGACTTTCTGTCACTGCGTGTCCGCTAGTTTCAAGTGATCAACTGAAGAGCATTTGAATCTCAGAAACATTCCTGTTTTGTTTGAGCTACTCAAATAAAAGCACTGACTACAGTTTCTTGGATTATTAGTTTTACTTTGTTCTCCTTTGCCTAGTAAACCTGGTTTCCTGCCCTTTGCTATAGCTAAAATGTCAGCTAGCTGAAATGATTTGTTTTCAATGTTGTACACAGTCCAGTTCTCTGTTATGTTAAGCCTATTGAAAGATAAACTTAAAGATCAAAGCAAATTTCTGTTCCCGTGGTTTATTTCATCTAGACTTTGGAAAGATGTGGGCACTGCGTGCTAAAGATTTACTCCTTCTGAGTCTTCTGTTGTTTATCTGTTTCAGCTGTTCCATCTGTCAGACCATCTGCCTCCCAATGACCCCATTTCTTCTTCTTTTCCCCTCCTGTTTGTATTACAGGTCCATACGTTTCGAGGTCCACACTGGTGTGAATACTGCGCCAACTTCATGTGGGGTCTCATCGCTCAGGGAGTGAGGTGTTCAGGTAGCCCTTCAACATCTTCTGTCATTCTCTTGAAATGCTCAGACACCTCTCCCACCCGAAGCCTGCACTCCCTGCTGGAGGGAGGGTAGGGATTACTTTACAGAACAAGGCATGAAATCCTCCTGTGTAACTTAGCCTGTTGTCATTTACCCCATTAGCTGGTTTAGAAATGAAGCCACCAGCCACTGGTCACTGAGGATGACATCCTTTCAGTAGTACCTTGGTCATGTGTGTGCCTTGGTGTATTGATCTTTATTGATAACTTAACCATAAAGAATAGATCTTTATGGTTAAGTTATCCCTGAATGTCTTATGAAACAAGCCCTGGAAATGGTAGACCCAGCCAGCAACTAGGCTTCATAACTCATCATTTTGCCACAAATGCTGAGAAGTGCCTTTGTCTGCAAAAAGACTGTCACCTGTTTCCTATAAAAATACCATGCATTGCTGCAAGCCTGAAGAATCCCACCTTGAGGGAAAGCAAAAAATGCAGCCTTCATTTTCATAGAAGGATTAGTTTTCTGGTGCCACTATAACTGTATTAGCATTTTAATAGTGCTTTAATTATTTAAAAATTGTTTGTTCTTTTGTGGAAAATAATCATCTTGATAAAGTGCAATAATCATCACATCATGAGCTTTTGGATTCAGCAAGGAAAAGTATTCAGTGCACTGCAAATGAGGTTTCATTCTTTCTATGGACCTTCAATCCCTTCCATGTCTCACCTGAATATGCTTCTGTCTTACCTCTCTCTGCCCTGAACTCCAGGCATTCCTGATCTCAAATTGGCACTGAACATATCCAATCCTAATGTCCGCCTGTCTTGGATAGAGGAGTTGATTGTTACATAAAATTTAGACCACAGTTTGAAGGATCAAAATACCTTTTACAGATGCACAGTTTTAATAAGTGCAGTCTCAGCTACTGCTATGTCTTGTCTGCCTGTAGATGAATAATGGTAACACAAAGAATATGAGGACATTAAAAAAGGATGGGGAATATTAGTTTGCTTTTAAAGCTGTTTGATCTTAAACACATGTGCAAAAACCTCACTAATGCATAGCGCTGTTTTTGTTCACACACATAAAATATTAAACTTATGAAAAGGCTTATTTATTTAGTATGGAACATAACACTCTCCCTCATTAAATTACAAACATTTAACTCTAAGTAGACAGATGCATTTGTATTTAACTTTACATGCTTGGAGAACAGCACTGAAAACAATACAGGGAGGCTCCTGACTGCAGCTGCTCACATTTGTTTAGATTTCACAGAACAATAATGTATTATGCAAAAATAACTGTATGGAAAAACACACAAACACCAATGCAATTCCATTAAATGTGTAGGTGTGTTTGTAGTGATTATATTATTTTGCTCTATTAATATTTTATAGAGAATAATACTGAAATGTGCTGCAAGGAACAGTATCATGTTTACATTTCTAATAGCTCAGGTAATAAATCTACATAAAAAAATAGTAAGTAACTTGCTAGTGATGATATTAGTTGTGTGAAGTTATCCCAAAGGGTACTGTCAATGATGGGCATGACTGGGAAGCCATTAAATTAGGAATCAGAGTTATGTGAGGTAATGTAACTCACAGTGGTAGCGTTTGCTTTACTAAGCCTTATAAATCCATTTGGCTGAATATTTGAATCTATTAGAAAAATTCAATTCGTGGAGGTGAAGCAGTGATCTTTAAGTTAATAGCAACCCACTAGTGCAACCAAGATTAGAATTTGACGCTGCAGTAAGACACCAAGAATCATTTGTAAAGTGAATCACTTTTTTACATCGTGCCTTTCACAGCATTTTATATTCTTAAACTGACCTACAGACTAAACGTAGGGGACACTTTAGTCACCAGTAAAGTGATGAGACAGGGATGGGAAGGCTGCTGATGTGGCAAAGGGAGCCAAAATGCAGCACTGCAGGAATGGGGAAGGGAGGCACCCTAGCTCAAAGCACTGTCCCAGTCTGAGTGCTCAGGTGAATTTTTGGTCCTTCATCCATTAGCAGCACTAAGCCACAAGCTGGCCAGCAGAAGAATATCATTACTGTGCTAATGTTATAAAAGGCTAAATTATAATACCCAGTAGTTAAGTCCCATGGGTTCAAATGCAACACCTAGAGCTACGTGTCTGGCAGTGAACTGACCCAGACAGCACAGAGGGGTATGAGGGACATCCAAAGCTTTTACAGCTTTTTAACAGCTCTGCTAGAGCTCACTTGGCCCACCATAGGTGTTTTACAGATTTCCATGCTCATCTTTCTCATCTCCATCATATTTATTCTAGTTTTGTTGACTGATGGGGACGTGATGCCTCTTGCTTGATATGACTCAATGAAATAAATTGTTAAACAAGACCTATCAGCATTAATATTAATTAATCTTGCTAATTTTGCTTACAGACTGCGGGTTGAACGTACATAAGCAGTGCTCCAAATACGTGCCCAACGACTGCCAACCAGACCTCAAGAGGATAAAGCGAGTCTACTGCTGCGATCTCACCACACTCGTGAAAGCCCACAATACCCAGAGGCCGATGGTTGTGGACTCATGCATTCGAGAGATTGAAGCAAGAGGTTTGTGTGCTTAGGTTGAATGAATGATTAAATGATGATGACTTAAGTGCTAAACTAAGGACAGGGTAGTATGCTCATGCCCACTGAAGACAGGATGAAAGGAAGGTTTTCTTAGTGTAGGTGATAAATTGCTTTGCATTAGCTAGTAAAATTAAATCATGGCATTTCATAATGCAATTTCCTGAAATGCTTTCTGAAACATGTCAAAACATGTATTACGTTACATTTCTGAAAGGGGTGAACTTTAAAGTGAACTTTAAGTTCATGTTTGTGTGTCTTTTTTCATTATTTTCTTTTAACATACCTAGGGACACTTCCAATTTCAGAGTAATCAGTTTAAATCAAATTCTTATTAATAACCTTTCCAGACATTATGGGCAAGAGAACAGAAGTGATCAGATAGTGAGATCACAGGCAGTGGCATTTTGCGGTATGTCACAAACTGCACAGGGTTTCACATGATGCTCAGCTGCTGACTGATGGATACCATAGATCAGGTGTTATGTCGCAGCCAAGACCATCTTGTGACAGGTTTTTGGTACACAGACGAGTGGCAGATTGAAGAAATGGCATATCCCTTCCAACACAACACAGTAATGATCACTTATTTTTGCTTTGGAAAGCAAATGTCTATGTCGTGCTGCCCAAATTTCCCTGTTAGTCATAGCTTCAGCACAGGTACCCCATAATGTTGAACTCATGGCATCCCAGTAATCTGCATGGCAACATGCTAGCCATAGGGATTTCAAAGCCACGCATCATCTACTGAAATGAATCAAAGATTTACAAGTAAATCCCCTGCACCGCTCCGTAAAGCCCTACCGGGGTTATATCATCATTGCAGGAACAAATAGGATAGTTTAGACTAAAACAGAAGAGCTTCACTCCAGTCATATAGCAGGAAGCTATGTTGTATTTGAGATCTAATCACTTGTACATTTATTAAGATAAAATCTGTGGCTGCTTTGGGGTTTTTAACATCTTTAAATTTCTTTCTTTAATTACCATAGAACTATGTAAGATACGGATTTTGTTCTTAAGAAAACAAAGTGTACTGAATCTTGTAAGTAGGTTTTCACTGCGCACAGTCACAATTAGGAGTTCTGGGTTTAAAATAAACAATGTGTGTGTAACTTTGCTTGCCTAGCTCTGCCTGCTCTGCTGAGCTGCCCTGCATTTAATGTTGGTCTGGAGCAATGAGGGGAGAGTTGTGCAAGTAAAAGGGACATACTGAGGTGGAGAAGAGCAATATCCACCACATCTATCAATTTGTGCATAAGTAAAAGCTGGCAGCTAAACTGAGAACAAATGTGCTTATAGGGAAAGACAGTCTGTTACTTGCGTTGCTATTTATCATTAAGCAACTGGTAAAAGGAAAGGAGACCTCTAAAGCTTTGTTAATTGTAGCCAAATCCAGGAAAATCTCCCACGTAAAATGAATAAATCATGATAATATCACATGCCCACCATTAGCGAATTGCAGTATTTTCCTCTAATATAATCAACCATGTAACTAACAAAATCAGGAAGTATAAATCCTAAAAATTCTTTAATCCTTTAAAAAGTTATTTAAAATTTTCTTGATCATTCCTTAAATGCTCCAGAGTTTCACATTATAATTAATATTTTGTTGCACTTACTAGATCTCTTGTTCTTGCTTTATTGGTTTTAAGCCTGAATATATGTTGATTACAGAAACAAAGTTGACCAAGAACTTTTTGTTTCAGGTTTAAAGTCCGAGGGCCTCTATAGAGTCTCTGGCTTCACTGAGCACATTGAAGATGTGAAAATGGCCTTTGATCGAGGTATACCATTTTTTAATCTTGTACAATTTTAATCTAAGCTTTCAGTCCTAGGACGTTTTAGTTCTTCTGAGGTTTATATAGGTGCCATTGCAACAAAACAGGCATATAAGCATTAGTACAGAAAGCATCCTGTCTTTTCTGAGTTCTTAAATTAATCTGCAGTCCTTTTCATAAGAAGAAATCATATTTCATAGTTGGAAGGAATAATTAAACAGTAAGTAATGGTAGGCGGAGGGCTAAGTGCTCAGGGGACTGGATGATTGCTCAACTTAGCAGCACAGCCTGAGCTCCTAGTTCAGGTATGAGCCTAGATAGTACCAGGGGAAAAATTCTTAGTCCTATCTTTAGTTGATTTAGTAGTGCATTACAATACAATAATCTAGTTATGAGAACCAGGAACTTCAACTGGAAAATCATTCTGTATGCAGCCTTGTAGAAAGCACCACACCACTGTGCATGGGATTGCATCTGCACAATAAATGAGAGGAGCATTAAGGAGATTAGTTGTACACCATGTTGAAAATCTAATAATTAAAACACTGCCTGATTACCATCCGAGTAGCCCTTCTGAAATGATTTAGCTCATTACATTGGTTCTGGTTGTGCACACAATCTCTGCTCACATGTAAGTACGCATTTAAGTATACATGTAAGTGGGTGCAGAGTATGGATCATCAACAGAAGTACATTTTCAAGTACATTTGAGAAGTTACATAAATACTCTTCTCCTTCCCCATAAATTGTGTTTTCCTTCCTACTTGATTTTTTTCAGTTATCACCTGTAACATGTTTAGGGAGACAGACACAGTCCAATGATTATAATCCTGTGGGGACAAGGCAGGTCCAGGTCAAGCCAGGGTGTCAGCCTGTGGGTGAGGGGACTGACCAGAAGGGTGAATGGCCAGGCACAGGCATGGCCATGGTGTAGCTGAAGACAGCTACATGTTACTCAGGCAGGGACTGAGGTCCCACAGGCAAGAGGTGTGGGAGCTCCAGCGTAGTCTGGGCAGGACCAGCAAGGTCTATGGGTGGCGCATCTTACACTTACTGTGCCTGAATACTTCGTTGTTTGAAGACGGTTTGTCATGCATACATCACTGGAAATTCCAACTAGGGATTTCCAAAGTGACTGTTTTCATGCTGTATTGAAATATCCTTTAAAAAATAATGCATATCTGAAAATGTGTTGGATGATGCAGTTGTGAACATAAACACATATACACACATAGGTGAAAGTGATGCACACTGATATATGACTTCTATCATGGGAAGATATATTTTGCAGACGTGAAGCACATGAAGCAGTGCTACTGGGACTGTCACAGTCCCCATAGGTCCCACTCTGTTCTCTGCACATACACCTGGCCTGGCAAACCCTTTTATTCTGTGTGTTAATTCTCCTCTAAGTGTCTAACCTGAATGAAACCCAGAAGGAGAAGCACAGGTTGGAGAAGAAAGAGTTTGAAGAAAGCAAATGGAGATTTATGTCTAAGCATGACTTTAATACTGCTGCAGCTGTACTTCCTTTGCAAATGCTTTGAGCCACTGGAGTCAGTTCAGTTTTACAGACAGCATATCTTTTATTATTGCCTCTGCTCATGGCATAATCTGGCAATACACACTTGAATTAGACCCACAGCAAGGAAGAAAATGTGATTTACTGGCAAAGAAGGCAGCACCTAACAGAAACAGAAAGAGTAAGGTCAGCAGCAGTATCAGATTTCCAAAGGAAAAAGAGAATGGATAAATATGGAAGCAGAGAAAGCAAGAACCGAGTTGCATACAAAGGCTGTGGGGAAAACCATTGGGCAGAAGTTGATAAAAAGCTGTGTCTTAATTTTCTTTAAACAGGCTCATGAGGGAAAAGGGCTAAGAAAGGAAAGAGGGAGTGTTGCCATGAATAATGCTAAAAGCAGTGGAACAGGGAACCTTGTTATGAGAATTGCATGACTAGAGACCAGAAACTCAGAACTTTCAAAACTTTGCAGTTTTGAAAATGCTTTTTTTCACCTGAACAGAGATGGAAAAAGCAGAAGGAGTTGGGGGCTTGTGGGGGGGTTTAGCAGGAAGGGATTAAAGAAAACCAAACTAGACTTTTTGTTCTGACTTGAGGGCTGTGCAGCTAGAAGGTGGATGTCAGCTGGCAGAAGGTTGAATTGGCAAAATGCTTCCACCCTGACGGCTCAGGGCTTGCTTCCCTGTCAGATCCAAGTTTACAGAGACAGGCACCCACCCGCTCCTTTGCATCCCAGCCCCATGGTTAGGAGGATCACTTTTCTGCTGCCTGGTTACCCCTGCTTAGCTCTAGAAGCCAGAGCAGCAGTGAGTGGACTGTCCCAAGGATGTGGAGTATCCCAGATCTCTGAACCAGGTGACAGAGCTGGGACAGAAGGGAGCTGAGAGCCAAGTAGCAGGTCTCACCTCCAGCAATGCCTGGAAGGCTTTTGTTCAAATTTCACTTTCTGCCCAGAAGGTGAAGTTTCTGGGAGTTTCAGAGCTGTTGTTTCCACATTCATCACAGGAAATTAACATATTTTTTGCAAAAGTAAAAAAAGGCAAAAGAAAGGAAAAACTGTGTCTGAAATATCAAGTGGAAAATGCCTGATCAGTTCTGATTAATAAATAGGTGTTGCAGCAGAAATAGCTGTATCTGTGGCCACATCACTATCTCAAACATTTCTGGAGCACACTGCTTAGCAGAAGGTAAATATGTTTTAACAGAGCTTGGGATAGTTGCTATCAAAGGAGAAGCTGAAAGCAGGGGTATGAACCAGAAAAGAGAACTCTTCTAATCTAATGGATAGTCTTGGCACAACACTAGAGGATGTACACTGGCCAGGAATAGATTAAGTCTGACAATTTAAAGACCATTTTTAACCATCTGAAAGCAAGGCTCTGAAACAACCTTGTAATAAGAGTAGGGATAAAAACCTTAACTAGTTTTGAAATGGAAGTTGAGGGGTTTATGAGAAGGATTACATGGCATGGCGCCTGCAGTAGCAGAGCACTCTGCCATTACAAAGGTCCCTCCCAGCCCGTTCTTTCTGAGTCAGTCCCCAGGCACCTGGCTGGAATGCCAGTGTGCTTTTGCATCTCTGGAAATACAGCTTTTAATAAATGGGTTTGAAAATAAACAAGCAAGGAGTCCTCTCATTTTAATGTGCAGGGTGCATCCTTCAAATAGTGCCACCAAGCTTTCTGGTTTCCCAAGCTCTTTGTCAAGCCACAGCAGCCAGAAGACAGTATGATACAGGGATGATGTAGGGCTGACTTGGCCGCAGGGTACCCACCTCTCCTACTGATTTCACGTGCAGTTGAAGGGGCACAGTGGAGAGAAACCAGCCCTCCCTCTGACTAATTCTGCTCTGCCAAAGGGACACTCGCTTGTTGCTTCCAAAGAATTATAGCAAGAACAAAAAAGCAAAGGCAGTTTTGAAAGTTAACATCGCAGAAAGAGAACGGGATCCCACACAGTGTTATTTGCGCTCAGTGAAGCTGTGATAGTTTTAAAACAGGGAGATCTAAACTAAGACTCCCTTCCAAAGTCTAAGCAGTGTAAATACCCCTACTGTAAATTAGCATTAGGCTCTCTGAGGCACTGACAATGTTCCATTTTAGTGATTTTTTGTAATGAGAAGGAGGGAAATAATGTGGATTTATTTGTGGATTTGTATGTGGTGAATGTTGGTGCTGTAGAACGACAGTCGCTCTCTGTCAGCATTGTTGAGCTGTGGTGTTGCAGCATCCAGAAAACCCTCATTGTGCACTTTATCCACACAGCTGCCATTGTCACCAATGCATTCTGTCCTCCCACTTGTTTGTGTGACTGGCTGGTACAATACACTTGCTAAAAATATGATGCTGTTAAATATTACATGAGTACATAGAGGCATCCTAACTCATACGCACTTTTTTGCCAGTGTAGCTGAAAACCTGTCAAATGCAAGGAAAAAAAAACCCACAAAGCAGCATGTTAGCATGGCAAAGGCTCTGCCATGAAAACAAAGCATTAAGGAAAAAGGAACTTATATAGAAATGTAATTCAGTATTCAGAAGGCATAGCTGAGGCTTTAAGAATGTAATATTCTGTTTTGTTCTCTAATAAAACTATTGATATCTATTTCTATAGCATCCAAAGTCAGCTGAAACCTTTAAAGAACAGAATAAAGACTTTCTTTGTCTTGAGCTGTTCAAACTTCAACATAATGCAACAAAATACGTTGAGAGTCAGAGTAACAGAGAAAGAGAAATGACAGGGTTTGAGTAGAATTACATTTGTAAAGCTGAAAATGAACAAAAAAATCCAAAACTTTATAAAAGATTGTATGAACATATGGTCACTGCAATGATACTGAAAATACAAATTACAATCTGAGTTACTGTACTGAAAGGTGAAAAAAATGATTGTGGTAATGCAGAAGGTGCCATATGAAATAGATGTAGTTCATACAGTATGCTGCTGCAGAGGATCCTCTGTGAAACATGTGTCATGACTTTACTGACAATGAATTTCAAGGGCTTTCAATTGCTGAAACTGAAAGTGAGAAGAAAAGAAAACCCAAAATCTACCAAACTATGAATCTATGAAAGTAAAGGAAAAATCCCCCTCCCCCTACATACCCACTGCAGAAAGATGTAGGAATATTTCAACAGGCACATTGTTACACTACCTTTAAAATAATCTTCAGTGCATTTCCAATAGCTATACATTTGTCTCTGAAGTGAAGAGAAAAATCTGTGATTCAGGAATCAATTCTTTTTTCCTACAGTAAGCAAATATGTAAGAGGGATGCTAGAAGTACATCATAGTTTGAAGTACCTCTAGCTGAAGTGCCCCTTTAAGGAAGCTTGCTGGGCTGCTTTGTAAAGTACTAAATAAATAACACTTCCATTTAGTGTACTGGTGACCTGGATAATAGATGCAACCCTCTGCTTTTCTGTATCTGTTCTGATGCAGCTGCTGGCTCCTTAGAGGTATCTGTTTTCAGTGGAGCATTTTGAGTGCTCAGTGTCCATCAATTAAATAGAGCTCTCCACACAAAGCTTTACAAGACTAATGCTACTGTGCCTGGAACGTGTGGATTAAACAAAAGATTGGGGCAGTGTAAACATCCTCCTAGGGCTTATTGATGCTGTATTAAATTAAATGCTGATGGATGTATTCAGACTGCTCAGCTGCATCAAGAAAGGCTGTTTGTTTTAAACACTTAAGCATATAATCTCCTCTTGATGAGAACATGTAGTGCTATTAGTCTTAATGAGAATTATGTGCATACATCGGACAGGACATATCCCTTCAAGATTAATGCCATAGGTTTCTATAAAATGTCTACAATCAATATAAACTCTTTTACTCTGCTGTGAAAGCCTTTATCACCATCTTAGACACCGTCTATCAAGCACACCCGCTCATCCGTCTGTATCAGGGCATGTCTACAAGTACTAGTTACTGAGAGACAAGCATGGTGATGGCTTTACTGCATGTCAGCACCTCAGTGGTGACAGCCAAAGCTTGTGCTTCACCTCCTGGGAGATACAAACAAACTCCTCTCTGTAGTTCAAGCAAGCAGAACCTCACATCATCCTACTCACTGTATGCTCCTAATCTTCACCACCTCCTGTGAGGAAAGAGCTTTTATCTTTACTTGAAAGGTGGGGAATAAGGACTACGGGGTATAACTGATGTCAAAGAAGCCTGAGGTAAAGTTGGGGGTTAAATCCAAACAGCCCCAGCCCCTGCCTGACCAGTGTCCTATCCCGTCTTCCTACTAGAAGGGCCAGGAAGGGAGGACAGCAGAATTTCTCGGTCTGGAGAAAAATGTGGGCGTGAGGGCACTAGGTAGTGCAGAACAGATGTAGTCATTTGAAATTGAAAAATAACAGTGATCAGCCTCACTGCTAGTTCTTGTAATGTCACTCACTGCAAGCCATGCGTTGGTCAAGGGTGTACCAGCAACACTTGTAAATGTTAAGCTCATGAGATTAAGAGTGCTTTGTAATGAAGTTCTGACTGTGTTCCAGTATGCAGCAAACAAAATGTATGTCTTTTCAGTCGCATAATTCATCTATTTAACTCTTCATGCATTACAAGCATCCATATTCATTTAACAAATTCTGATCCACATTTCAGAATAAATTGTACAGCTAAATGCCATAGCATGTCTATTTAAATTCAAATCTTTGCAATAAGTAAGTCAAATATTAAGAGATTAGAGGACATCCAGAAAATAAGGCAGCTTTCTTCCTAGCTAATCAGTGTGGATAGACTGGTGCAGATTTACAAGATTTGGATGTTTACTCTGACTTTACCCACTGATCTCCTGAGGATCACTGAAAATTTATATTATTCCTCTGTGCCTCTGTTTCCTTGAGTGAAAAATGAAAAGAGTGGTTCATACTCCTGTGCATTGATCTGCAGATACAAAATACAACATCAGGACCAGTTATTAATAGCTTACTTTCAGTGAATGGGCTAAATTCAATAAATGTATTATTAACATGATTTTTCATCCAACATTAAAACATTATGTGTGAGATGGTAAACTGCAGATATTGTTGATGTAATCATCAGCCCCTCCAAAAGACATAAGCAAATAAATTGTTTGCTAAAAGATAAAGAACCTAGCATTCCTGGTTCATATACAGTAAATTTGGTAGCAATATATTTTCATTTAAGCCTTCCAAATGCTTTCAGGTTGTTTTTTCCTGTCAGATTGGACACAATAAATCTACATTAGAAGCCTTGCCTCACTTCAGTCAAAATTAGCCTGGTTTCAAAAAGATTTCTTCCTCCTCTTCTAGATGGTGACAAGGCTGATATTTCTGCCAGTATTTATCCAGACATAAACATCATTGCTGGAGCACTGAAGCTATACTTCAGAGACTTACCCATTCCCGTGATCACCTATGACACCTATTCCAAGTTCATAGAGGCAGCAAGTAAGTATTGCATAGTAATTTGTACCAATCTTTAATTACATTTCCCATCCATAAAGCTGTCCATGGTAAAGAAAAGGAAGATAGGTAACAAATTGGAAGCAAGGGCATTGTTCTGTTCATTGCTTCTCTGCTATTCCCATCTTACACAAGAAACTGTTGCTTGATTGCTAATCAGATGGGACACCATGCAGGTTGAAAAAATAAAAGTAAACATAGGGTATCAAAATAACTGACCAGTTTCAGAAAGTGTGGTTTCAGTACCCGCCAGTGAAGCCAAGACATGCCCTGGGATAGGGTTTTTCTTGCAGATGACTCAAATTCTGTGCCAAGAGGGAGAATGTCCACTGCCATTGCAAGGACTGCATCTGACACTGGGAGGATCCCAGGGCTGGTGTCATGGCCCCAGTTCTGGCTGGCAGTGCAAGACCGAGTAATGAGTGAGGGGTAAGGGTTGAGTGAACAATGTGAGCCTTGAGTGTGCGTCCCATTTCCCCACCATTTTGCCCCGAATTCTGCTCTCCGGGGCACAGCCTTCCACTTAATGATAGTCCTTAATGAAAACTCCCCAGATGAATTGCATCAAACTCGGTTTATTAGCAAAAATGTCAAAGACATGAAGTACCTAAGAAGTAAAATGCTTTCTTCTTTTAAAAAGTATCCTTAATAATTTTGAAATGGTGCCCTGTGTATCAATAAGCAGCAGGAAGAGTAGTCTGTCTATGTGACTGTGGTGCCTTTCCTTCCCCTCTGGCTTACCCCACCTGCAATCACAGGTACTCCTGCACTATCCTCTCCCTCCTTGATAGAGAAATTATTGTTTCTTGTCGCTTGCCCAACAAAGAACTTGCCCAGAGGAAGCAGTTCCTATCATGTCAATACAACAATCTCTGAAAAGCAGGATACAGAGATTCATAATTTTCTAAAACGTTGGGGTCCTGGTGCCATTTGTATGAAAAGTCATGCAGCAAATATCTCTGACTCAGTTCACAGCTTAGGAATCTATACTTTTCATATAAAACACTTGTAAATCCTGATCAGATTTTTAGAGAGATTGACAAACAGTCTTAAATGAGCACTGATGCTCTCCCATCACTGATACCTACATATTTAAATATGTTCGGAAATCTTTGTTTATGCAATTCCATGTCATTTCAATCTCTAGCTAAACTTACATATTCAAGCATAGTCTCCAAAGGCATATATCCACACTCTCATCTGGTTTTGAAGCTTAATGGAAGTAATCTTACGTAAGATTTTAAAGAGTCAGTTCTGGGCAGAGTATTATGAAGCACTTAACAAAGCTCAGGTACTGTACCTATACAAGCCTGTAGATAGAGCTACACACCATAAAGATAACTATTGGGTGGTCTTTGTTGCTGGTTTCTTTGTAAAGCTTTTTTTTTCCTTTGAGGATTCGGCAGTTGCTGATAAGCTCCATGTTTATGAGTTTAATATTTATCCCTCCAAGCACACTCAATGGCTTGTAAATGACTCCATAATAACAAGTTCACTTCCTGAATTATGGCTGTTTACAAATGGAAAGCCCTATTAACATTAATCCTGTTTGGTGTTTTAACAGAAATCTCCAATCCTGATGAACGACTAGAAGCAATACATGAAGTGTTGATGTTACTCCCTGCTGCTCACTACGAGACACTTAGATACCTAATGATTCATCTCAAAAAGTAAGTTAATTGGCATGCAGGATAATTCTTGAAGAGCTTAACAATTTTCTGCTTTGAAAGAGAGAATTACAGAGAGTGCCAATAAAGCTTCCATTAGAGCACTGCCACTAAAACAATAATGTTATAAATCAGCAGACAAGTTATGTTTGTGTAAATGCATAGAAGCTATGCACATATACAGCATAGATCCTATTGCTGCCAGATCAGTGCAGACCTTTGAAGAGTTAATTGAGATTTGTCACGCTTTTCTGAGACAGATAATATCTGAAAAATACTGGAATGGTCGGTACTAGCTGTGCTGCAGTAAGTCACTAGATCATGCTTTGCTCCTGCCTCCCCTTACCTCCTGATTTGTCTTCTTGAATGATAACCCTAAAAGGAAAGAGCTGTCTCTTGCGAGTTGTTTGCTCACATCACAGTTAAGCCAAGAATCAAACAGGGCCTATTTTTATACAACTAGTAAAAGAAATACAGGCCCTTACCCATTATATTTGTTTTAGTTTTAAACACACTCTGCCTCATTCACTTTACAAAGCTTCTTTAGGCATAAAACATATACGTACAGATTCATAAGGCCTGTATTTCATTTTCTGAAGTGACTTGGCAGTGTACTGCCGAGTTTTCTAAGTTTTCAGCTAGATACCTGGGAAAACTAGGAAGTGCTCCGAAGAGGATGCCCCACTTTCACTAATTTCAAGCAGAACTGTTTTTGCAAAACCATGCTAACTCCACTTTGCTACTTTGGGTATTTACATGCCCCAGGAAGTCTTCTTTGTAAGTTTTCAAAAATCAAAGCTGAGTAAAGACTGGCACTGTCATCTCAAAGCAGGCCTTCGTTTAAAGATGTAATGCTTAAGATGACCCTTGTCTCTGGTTAAAGCTACTTGGAATCAACAGAAAAGGGGATAAGGCAGGAATAGAATACTTACCTTTTTTACAGCAAATCCCTGATCTTTGCTTAGCGGTCCCACTACTTGCAACACAGTTGCAAATTTGGAGTGTTTTCTGCGTTTGATCTGCACTATTCTGCACTGTTAATGCCAACCTACAAAGAAAAAGGCCTCAAGTCAAGTAAAATTCCATCAGACAGCTTGTGTGAAGTGCATTTCATGCTCAATCAGGTTCTCATTATGCAGAGACTTTTCTTCATTTTGAGTCAGCTCAGGTCATTACAACTGAGTAATTTTTCCTTTCGATGAGATATTACTGGGGCATGCCGGAACTTCTTCGGACTCTGCAGAAATGAGATGTGCAAATATAAACCCTTGTCAGCACGTACACATGGACAACTCGGGATGAACCATGTTGGCTTTTAGGAAAGCCCGTGGAGGCTGTAGACAAGCAACTTGCACACAGAATCAGTAACAGGCAAGTATTAACTTGCCTTCCTTCTTTTCCATGAACGGCAGCACAGGCCTTGGCTCAGCTGTTGAGCTGAGCTATGGATGAGACAGAAATAGTCCAAACAGCTGATCAAGCTTCTCTCTCAAATACCTGCAAGTCACGCAATGTATTTCCTCTCCCAGACCATACCGTTCAGTGTCTGCAAGGAAATCAAGTTTGTTTGCTCACATCACAGTTAAGCCAAGAATCAAGCAGAGCCTACTTTTTTATGCATATTAGTTCCTATAGAGAATTTGTTTGAGAGATGTGAATATGAAAGAGGAAAGGATCCTTTAAGTTCAGCCAATGCTGTTCTGTAGAGTAAACATAAAGTCCCAACTCCAGCCCCATAGGGCTCTTCCTGCATGGAGAAAACACGTGCCCATTCAAGGAGTCTATATAAAGACTGTAGGATCATCAGCACTGTTTCTCAACAGAAAAGAGACTGCACTGAGTTGTTGTTAAAAGCACAGGGAAATTCAGCAAATGACACTGTCAGCAATGAAAATTGAGTTTGTCAGTCAGTGACTTAATTGCTTTTTTTCACTTATCTCTGTGATAACCTCTTGCTCAAAACTGAAGGGAATACGATAGCACGAGCAGTCCCCCATGTGGTGAAATACATACAGCTCCATCCACGGTGACACTGCAGTGAAGCTGTGAATCTTCTCTGTGTTCTCCCCATCACAGCTAGCACTCCTGCACAGAGATGCTAGCAAGATGTATGTGGCACTGCATAGCTGTTCAACATCTGTGCTGCCGATATCCACAGACAGAAAGCAGGATGTTACACATACACTTGCACAGAGGTGGCAGCCTTGGTTTGTCTTTTCTCCTTGCAAAACCCAGCCAATCTATCTGTGCTAGAAGATTAGGATGCGTCTGTGAGTAGGGGCATTAATGCGCTTCTGTTCTGAAGGCAAAGAGGAACAGTGTTTTTCTATGACAGAGCCACTCCTTGCAGAAAGCCAATAGTAGGAGCAGGACCTAGTCATCTAAAGACCTTGCAATCAAGGGAAGACCAGATTACTTCTGGTTTCAGCCTGTTCATCCCCTTATGGCATGAGTGAATCCACTGCTGCCCAGCTTGGAATTGCCATGGCCAGGGCAGTCTCAGCTGTTCCCAGAGGAGCTGGCTCCAATACCAGAAGTGGTCCACCCTGGCAGAGGAGTTCCACGGAGAACTTATGCTGGACTTCATAATAGCAAGTATCTGGTCCAGGAGGGACAATGACCACTCAAGGGACTGTGGCTGTGTCTACACTGCAGTTCAAAAGCGCTCTCAGAACCAAACTTGAATGCCAAAGGCTTGCTGGGACAACACTGATGTACCCCAGCTCTATTACCTGGAAGAAAACCTTGAGCACACTTTCCAGCAGGCCTGACTGATTTTCCAGTCAGGGCTGACTTCTCTGCAGCTTGGCCAGTCCTTGGTGGTCTCTGCTCCAGTCACACATAGTCTACCTATTCTTGTATTCTTACATTGTACGACCCATGTCAGGGAACAAAACAGCCTGGGCTCCTTCCTAGAAGTGCCCCTTCTCTCTGTCAAGAATAGATGGCATTTGTAGCAGCCTGACTTTAGGAAGCCCCCTCTCCAAGCTGCTCCAGGATTGAGCCTGCTCCTAAAGTATAACAAGTAATCACTCAGCTGGTAGTTGGCCTGAGGCAGTCAGCAAAGCAGAAATGTGGGAAGGGGTAGGTTCCTGCATGCTGGAAGCATGTCTGGGAGCACAGGGGGCATTGGTAATCAATATAAAATCTGGGTTCATATTTGGGAAGCCCACCCACACCTCTGGTGTGATGCACACCAAGCACAAAGTGCCAGAGAGCTGTAGTCCCTGTAGCATGAGGGACTGCTCCACACATCATCATTTAAATCATGATTATACCTTTCAAAAAAGCAATTGCCACTAATTCTTATACCCTAATGGTGGAAAAATCACTTAAGAGTCACATGAGGGAAGTTTAAAGGCACTGGAAATCTCAACTCCACCATAGCTGCATTGGACTTGCTGGGGAAACAGTTACTATCATGAGTGAAAGTAAAAATAGTTACTGAAAAATGTCCTTATCTACCGATGCTTGATGTGAAGCAGGACTGCACATTAAGATGCATATATTCTTTTCTTCTGGAGGTAAACAACTACTTACCTTTCCTTTTTTTTCCCCTTGTATTTTAGGGTTACCTTGCATGAAAAGGATAATTTTATGAATGCTGAAAACCTGGGAATAGTGTTTGGGCCTACTTTAATGAGACCTCCAGAGGACAGTACCCTTGCGACGCTGAATGACATGCGGTACCAGAAGTTAATTGTGCAGATTTTAATAGAAAATGAAGATGTTCTCTTTTAGACAGGGAGAGGCAAATCTTCAAAGCCATTTGGTTTAAAACAATTCGTTTGAAGGAGAAACATTTCTTTAAATTTTTTTAAACAGAAAGGAAAAAGTTCCTTGACTGCACTTCAATTTCTGCAAAGTTGCAGATGGATGCCAAAAGGGTTAGGGAAAGCCTATGTCTCATAGACATATGCCTCTTTGTAGAAGGGAAAAAAAAAAGGTCAGAAAAAATCCTCTTACCTTGTATCTTTTGCCTTGCCTCAGATGTATATTTGTTTCGAGAAGTTGCAAACAATTTTATTGTTAACTTATTAAGAAACACAAAACGTATTTTAATATGGCTAGAGAAGCAAAAAGGTACTTAATCAGTGTTACTTGTATACGCCTATACATTTCCCTTTCCATGAGACATAATTATATATGTCAATTGTGAAACAGAACCTATATTATAAAGATATTTTTACTTTACCTAGCTGAAAAAACAGCATTTTATTTTAGCAAACTATAAATCAATGCGGTGCATTGATTATTTTCCACATAATTTTTCTTGCATTTTTGCTATGATATAATGAAAACAATTACTACTATTGCAGTATTATCCTGACATACCTCTTGTATTACGAGTTTTTTGTTTTCTTGTGTGTATTCCAGCTTTCCTTAAGTTTCTTTCCATTTAGGCACTAGCACCCTAAGACTGTACACTTTTAGTCATTTGCTGTTTCCCAAAACACACAGTATTTTCTCTCCTTTTTTTTTTTACTCCCATGTAAAATACAGTATTGAGAATTTCTGAAAAGTCCTGGTGGTAGAATCAGTTTCACATGCCAGATTTTTCTTGGATTACAGAAATATGTAAGTTAAGTGATGCTGGGACACTGGATATTTTCTGGCCTTGTTGAAAAGTTAGCACTTTTTTGGGTTCAATATGAAGGATTTGGTTTTTCTGTAAAAAGCGAGTTATGTTTTGTCATGTTTCTGTATTTATAAATGTACAGTAAATCTGCTAAAAATGTAGGTATTTATCTTGAATGTGTTTCCCAATGGTTTGTTAAAAAAAAAAAGAAAAAAAAAAGTAGGAAATGTGGGGGTTGGTAAATTTAATTATTACCAAATTTCACTATTTTTCACCCCTCACACATTGACCTATGGAGTTCATAGTCTAACTGCAACTTATTCCTAATGTTACGACTGTTTCTCAGCATGAGATTTTTCTGCAAGCATAGCAAATCAACATATACTTTACTACCAAACTCAGTTTTCAGTACAAAAAGATACCTAATAACCCTTCGTCTTGATCATTTGTATCATATGCTTGGTAACTCAGTGATGCCGTTTCCTGAATTATTTCAGGGAGCACACGTTTCTATTCAAATTGAAAAATACGTATAACTATGATAATGAAGGGAGGTGGAGGGTATGGCTGTAAACTTGTCGTCTCCTGGAGAAATAACTAAGGGCTAGATAGATTAACCCAGATTGCAGAGCAAATGCTAAATAGTCTGAGTTCCCAATACTTCCATAGATCCTCCTGCCTTGTACAGGACTATTTGTTGTAGGTTATGTACTACTTAATACTGTCATAAAAATGATCTGGAAATGGTTTTATTTTGTGAAGTGAAATATGCTTTGTAATTTATGATAGTGTAAATGGAAGGAGAAATCCCATTAAATGTGTTAAAGAGTTCTGGTGTCTGTCGCTCTGACCAGATGGCAAGCTGCCAGATGAAAATCAATCGTTAATTACAATCCTAAGATTGCTGGGAACTTTCCTACTGGGAAAACTTAGAGCAGTTTTATTGAATGTCAGCAGTTCCAGACTGGCACTTGGATGCCCACACCACCACAGCCAAGCCTATGCACACATTTGTTTTGTGCAACCATCCTGAAATGCCTCTGTGTAAAACTTTAAGTGAGTGATGAATCACAGTATCAATCCAACCAATACCCAAAAATGCCATCGGAGCACTTTTCCACTCCCTTGAACAGAAACATTTGTGTTCAATATTTGACTGAATTACCAATGATTTTCTTTATTTTTTCTGGTCAGTTCAGTAATAAGTTATTTTTTTTAAGGCAGGGAGCAGTATTTTAGAACCCTTTTATTTATTTTTTTCAGGAACACAAGCAAGCCATTCGGCTTCTCCCTTTCCCTCTACTATGACCATACTGGTAGCTTTGAAATGTCTCACCATCTGGGGTCTTCCACACACATCTCATCCTAAGGATTCAGTGACAGTACAAACCTGTGTGTTTAAAAATACCCATGCTTAGTGTCTTCAGAGAGCAGACATTCTAATCTGTTGACAGAGGGAAGGGTATGATTATGCATCTTAAAACACAAATATCTCACGAATTGTTCATGTTTGTCTTGGCTAACTGATTTAACAATGTCCAGCATCCTCAGCAGCATACTGAGCATGGAGGTGAAGGGACCTTGTCCTCTCCGTACCTCATTAGTGCCACCTTGTGCTCACGCTTCATCTCATGTCAGACTTGCTGTGGCCGTCACTGCTGCTCCTGGGGTCAAGCAGGACCTCTGAGATCAGATTGTCTCTGTTCCAGATCCACCATTCAAGGAAATAAAAAAGTAGCAGACTTACTTCTGTAAAACTCACTGCTAAAACAGACAAAAAAGGATATTTATGGAAGCCTATACTCCAGTACACAGGAAGAAAATGGATTACACCAAAACCTTTCCTTTGCTTCAAAGCATTCAGTAAGAGCATAACTTCTCTCACATGAGGCACTACAAGAGAGTAGTAAGAGTCATTTGAGAGAGGGTCCATGAGACTGTGCTCGAGCTGATGCAACTTTCCTGCTAGGTCATTTCATCTTGAGTGGAACCAGCTCTGCTCCTCTGGAAGCAGGTGAGATACCTGTGTCTGACTGCAGTGGAGCCTGCCTGCAGCCAGATGTTGTGCAGTAACCTTCTTCCACTCCAGCTACTGGAGAAGGCCTTTGGTGGAGTGCTGTGGATGCAGCGGCAGTGCCCTACTGCAGGCATGAATCCCACCTGCCATTCAGCTAGCCCCATCTTCTGATGTGATGGAGGCAACTCCACACCCCCTTACAGCTCATCCTTGGAGCTGCGGGGTGAGACAACTTGACCCCCATAAAGCAGAGATGTCTTAGCCACAATTACTAAAATATCCCCTGACATTAATGGTTTGTAAGGAGGTAACTTTCCCGAGTGCTGTGGAACAGCTGAAATCTCTTCTTTATACCTGTCTTTGCAAGACTCATTGCTGTCAGGTTTAAATATTTCAAACCTTCCAGGGCAGCTGAGTGAAGGAATTGTTTCCTGAGAACGCCATGGTAGAGACAAGGCAGCATGTGCTGTGTCTGACTCCAAAGTGCACTGAAAAGGCAGCTGGCAGTCAAGATCAAACAGGAACTAACTGTTGAAGGGTTTCCCCAACTGAGACACCGATTTGGGGCTCCGCTACCCAGAGACCAGTGTTGTGAAACTTAATGATCTCTCTCCTGCTGTCAAATACCATTAGAATTAGACAAGGATGTAGAAGTTTCTGAGGAAGAAGAATTTGCAAAACAAGAGAAACAAAGAGTGTAAGTGCAGATACTGTTTCCTCAGGAAGACTTCTTAAAAATGTAGTTACAAAGCAGACAGAGCTTTGCTCTCAACTCACCATTCTGCAAGCTGATGTCAGATTAAGCTGCACAATAGGTCTAACAGCACAAAACTGGGTGAACTGGTACCACATTCATTTTATTTCTAAGCAAAAGGTAAGACTACACTTTGATATACACTTAACAGACTCAAAGCTCACACAATGTTTATGCTTAATGAAGGAGACAGGGCTGCAGGGGCACTTCACCTGAGACTCTGGGGAGGAATGTATCAGGTTTGGGATCTCTTCTGAAACAAGGTGCTTGAAAGACCTGAGCTGGGCGTTACTGTCAAATTTAGGATACAGGAGGGACTGTGTGTGTAGTGTTGGGCAAAACTCTGGTTTTGGTGAGACCTTGGAGAGGTGGCAAGAGTAAACAGCTGGGCTGAAGGAAGGCTTAAAGTCACACTGTGAGGAGGTGAAAGTGAAGGTAGGTACTGAGAGTGGTTTGCAGAGTACATGGAGCAGCTGTGTCTTTTATGATAAGCTCAAACACTGCACAGTGTAGTACAAATGAGACACTGTGAGTTGATTAACTGTGTTTGCACAGGGCCCTGCCTGCACTCATACCCAGACAGAGAGCGTTTTCCTAACCTATCTAGGCTGCTGTTCTCTCTCTGTCCCTCCCACCTGGAGATGGAGACAGCCGACAGCCTCTCCTGCTCTACCTTCAGCTGCTGCAGCATCACACTCCCGCACGCAGAGTACAGAGGGCAAGGGCAGCCTGCTGCCCTGATCCTGCTAGTGGCTGGGGCCAGAGGGGGCAGAAAAGGAGATGAGGCTGGGAGGAAGGCTCACAGAAAGGTCCACAAGTGGGCATTTCAGCTGTTCAAGCTGCCCAGAGTGTCAGCAGCTGGAGAGGCTACACTGTTTTCCCTTGATGCTGCACTCTCCCCAGATCTTGCTCTACACATGAGCCTGTGTGGTCACCAATCTATTCCGATGCTCCATCACCCGCACAGTAAAGAATTTATTCCTCATGTTCAGGTGGAACTTCCTGTGGTTTAGTTCATGCCCATTGTCTCTTGTGCTATCACTTGGCATCACTGAGAAGAATCTGGCCTCATCCTTTTGACACCCTCCCATCAGATACTTACACACATTGACCAGATCACTCTCTTCTCAAGGCTGAGCAGGCCCAGCTCCCTTTTATTTCTTTATTGACAAGCACAGAGTCAAGGTCTGCAGAAAAGAGAGGAAGATTTGAGTGCCAACAGACCCCCTTGCCAATAACCAGGAACTGATGAAAACTCTGAGTAGGAAGGTAATTCACAAACACACAAGGAGAAGAATGCCATCTAACTGGATCTTCAAAGCAGAATTATATTGCTATATCCCCTACAGCTATATAAAGGCAATGAAGAGACTATAGGGCTCATGTATTGATGCTCTCAATCTTATCTCCATTTTATGTTCTTTAGCTGTAGAGATTAATTCCTTGATTGAAGATCATGGCTAAGATTCAGAAATCTGAACCTTAGGGAGCTATGATGATAGCTGAATGCTCTGGGGCTCGCAGATTCAGGACATCAATGGATCTTGCATGGGGGCCATACTTTACATTATCTTTCTCTGAAGGCATGGTGTTCTGGATATGATTATGCTGATGCTACAGCTAGAGCCAGGACTGAGAGTTCAAAGCCTCAAGGCCCTGGATTATTGCAGGATGTTGTAAGGACTACAGGTAGGAAGAAAGCTTGTGCCAGCTGGAGCCAGTGCTTTATAAGCTACAACAGAAATGAGCAGCTGGTTATAAGTAGAGGAGCTACTTATAACCAGTTCAGTTCACTTATAACCTGTCAGGGTTCAGTTTGCAGTAGAATTGGGGATAGCAGGATGCAAGCTCCTAAAAGCTCTGCAGGGCCTGACGAGGTGAGGGTCAGAGTATTCTCTCTTTCTTGAAAGCACGAGCCATCTGTTATTAATACAAAGGTTAGAATGAGGAGTAGGATTGGCTCCAGGATTTTAAACTGTAGATATTGAAGAACATAAACTGCTGCTGGTAGTATTTGGTGATACCTTATTTTCTGTTTTACTATACGGCAAGCATGGGTATGACTAATGTGCATGGAGATCCGTATTATTTACCACACGCTGCTGCTCAAGAGCATTAAGAGATTGGGGTTCCATAGGTATTCGTAACAAGGTAACAGGTTAGGTACCTAAATACTGAGGAACCTGTGTTATTACTACTGCATGCTGCCCAGCCCTCAGTATTAGGAGGGCCTGTGTCAGTAGAGGACAGTTAATATATAGTGGGGTTTTCTGTTGTTACAGACATGAGCCTCACAGTTATAATTAGGGTAGGGATCAGGGACAGACTTTGAAAATCTAAGGCCTAAAGAACCGAGTTGTTACTGAAGTTGCAAAAACTGCAGCATGCTGGTCTCAGTAATGATCAGTTCCGTCTCCCTATTCAGTGGGTGGGCTCTCTGCTCAGGAGTACGGATATTGGATGAATTGTTTTTTTTGCAGGGCCTGCAGAGCTAGGAAGGGTACTGGTGTCAACAGCCACAAATACCTGTATTCTGTTCTGCTGTAGGAACAGGACCATAGTTTTATCTTCAGATACCATGACAGAGGACCAATTTTATTAATGAGTATAGTAGCTGATTTCCATGCATTGAAAAGAGTGGATTGTTTTACTTTCCTTTTTATATCAACACTGTAAATTTATGCCTAGTGAAGGAACGCAGTGAGTGCTGTTGCAGCAAGAAAAGGGCAGGACATACATTTTCACTGTCAGAGCTGTTTTCATATAAACACTAACCTCAGTGACAACCTTGCGGAACAGCATGTTGTGACTGATTCCCAGCAGTGACTTTGAAATGCAGAGCAGGTTTTGTTGTCCTTCTGCACCACCACACACACACAGGCAGCACCCTCCCACACGCACGTCTCTTACAAAGCTTTCCAACCTGCCTGTGTCTTTTCAGCAGACCCTGCTTTCAGCAGTGTCGAAAAGGACAAACCTCTTTCACTGGGAGACTCTTTGAAACAGGCTTGACTGGGAAAAAACACACCTATTTGATGTAAGTTTGGCTTTATGTGAGCTAAGAGGTCAGGTCTACTGTAATCAAAATAATATATACAAGTAATACAGTAGCAAATGTTCTACGTAAGCTTGTAACCAGAATGGAAGCTATAAATGTCAAACAATAACACTGAGAAAAAAGGCTTTTAAAAATAATAATTACCTTTATTTCTCCATAAATTCCCTTTTTCCTAGGCACTCCCCTGGGACACAAGATGCTGGTGCTCTCTTTCTCTACAGATACAAATAAGTAGCAAAGGAGTAGGTCAATACTCAGTAGGGGAAACTTGACCTTATGGTCTGTTACTGTCCTTAGCCCAAGAAAGCCCAATGCCCTGGTGCTGCGCATCTTAGAAAATGTTAGTTGCATACATGTTAGGAGGGAATGTAAAGGCTGTCTTTTCTTACTGGTAGTTACTGGTTTATTCCATAGGAAAGATTTTTTGCTGCTCATATTAGTATAATAGGCAGTTTAGAGCACTTTCAAGTTGTGTGTGCATCCATATCCAAAAGCCTTTGGGTTTGAAGAGAGCAATCTAGAGAGTAATGTAAGTGCACACCCCAGGCTCCTCTCCCTCAGTAGCCTGCAGTCACCAATTTCCATACATCTTTATGGGCTATTCAGAGAAGCTGCAAGTAGCAGAAGGTGATCTGCAGACGGTGAAGGTGAAATACCACTACTTTCACAAACTCCTCCACATGATCACAGACATCCTTGAGTAACTGTGTAGGTCATGGGAGGGGTGTTAGACATCAAATGTGTGTTACAGGGCAGAGTTCTCCAAAGAACAAATCACCATTTCTAACACAGGGTGCGGTGCAGGCAAATCTTCCTTCTCCTTTCTGGATGAATTAAAAAAGGTAAAAACATTTGTATGGCCATATCATAGAATCATAGAACGGGTTTGGTTGGAAGGGACCTTAAAGATCATCTAGTTCAATGCCTCTGCCAATGCCCACTAGATCAGGTTGCTCAAAGCCCCGTCCAGCCTGGCCTTGAACACTGCCAGGGATGGGGCAGCCACAGCTTCTCTGGGCAACTTGTGCTAGTGCCTCACCACTCGCACAGTGAAGAATTTCTTCCTTACACCTAATCTAAATCTCCTCTCAGA